>CAUYSK010006708.1:0-14641 GCA_963575035.1 Avahi laniger | reverse complement strand
GCAGAGGTTTAACCACCACTATGATCAGTCAGAGAAGAGAGAGTGTGTGAACCCCACACCCAGACCCTGCCCTCATAGGATTTATCACGTGGTATGAATAGTCGGTACAGCATGAATATATTGAAACTGCTTTCATAATTTCTATTTTATTAATTACTTCAGTGGAAAAGCTTAAAGGTAAGAATTATTTTAATTCTGGACTTCTACCAATTTGGAGAATAAGGAAGCTTATAAGAGTGTGTGACTTTGAACAAGTTAATTTAAAATGTCCTGAAATTATCTCGGCACAGAAGCATAATAACAGTTTAATTAAGTGGGAAAAAGTGGATATTAAACTATCATAAAACTGGAAAGAAAAAGCAGTAATTCCACAGCAAGTGGTCCAGGATAGAGCTTGAGGGAAATAATGTATCAGACATTGCATGATATCAAAGACCAGGTTTTGTCATTTTACCTTAAATCCCAAAAAGAAAGTTAGTCCTTTGAAATATGTAATTTTTTTGTGGGAGCAGAGTAGCATATTTTTTCAAATATTTTCAGGTAAAAATGTGCACAAAAACCTAGGTGGGTCAAAGAGAGCACAAGAATCTTGTTAAGAGGTCTTAGTTAGAATTTAATTCACAGCTAATAAATATGAGACTCATCACGGAAAGAAAATTGTTTTGTCAACCCTTTGGAGGTGAACTATTTTGTGTCAAGCAGTGATCTAAATTAGCCTGTTCTGAAGAGACAGGCTGGATGAATCCCACGTCCTGAACTTCGGAAAGTGAATCTATGGTGAAACCTGACCATGGAGGAGCTGAGGACAAGGCCTCGGGCATGAAGGTCATGGTCCCACTTTGATAGCATGACAACTGCTGGTTTGAAATATGCAAGGGAGAATTTTTGAGAGAATTATAAAATAAACTGGGCAATTCTTTCACCAAAGTGAAAAATTAAACAAACTGTTTGTGGTTATCATTAGATAACACATATGGAATTTATTAATTATTCAAAAATTCCAACCATACAACAAACAGGCTTGACTTAATTGAGAAACATTGAACCTGGGCTTTATACAACATTTTCAGCATACTTGGATCAATTTAAATAATTTGATTTCAAAAAATGTTTTAACAAATATAAAATGTTTTACTCAAAGTGGTTATCTTTGGTACTCATTAGGTTATCATATTTTTGAAATAGTATATTAAAATTTTTTTTAAATATTACAAACTAAAACTAGGCCATACATCAATGAATATTCATCTTGTTTAGATTAAAAGACAATGGAAATTCTCCATATGTAAGTTGTTTACTGTGTTTGATTGAAGAGTATTTAGGTGAAATAACACAGCTGACAATTCAATTACCAGAATAGAAGATGCCTGACAACATGTGTGCTAGATGTTAGTCTCTGGAATTCAGAAAAGGAAGCATAGGCTAAATGCAAGGAGTGTGCAATAAGAAAGCATAATGTAGGCAATGAAATTTAGAATAATTATTACATGGAATATAATAAATAGGAATAAAATTAATAACAAAATACACATAGCAAGTGCAATGTTAAGAAAAATGTGAAAAGACACACTCAAATATTATTAAAAATGAACAGTATTAAAAGTGGTGATGGAGTTTTTAAATCCCTACAGACTAACAAACAATAGTACGGTAACGGATTAGAAAACTGAGGGAAAAAATGATATTTATAAAATATTGTCTACCAAACTTGAAGTGAAATGATAATTAGAAACTCAAAAAAAAATAAATTTTAAGTATCTGGAGTCATTAAGCAAAATTCCCATTGTTTTAAATGACCTTTTTCCAATATTTATAAGGTTCAGGTATTCCCTTTAAAATCTATTTTATTAAAAAGGAAAAAAAAAACTCATCAAAAGCTTTTCTGTGGCTATTACATACATAATACCAAAACTTGAAAATAGCCAATATAAATTATGAATTTGGATATAAAAGTAATATATAAGATAAAAATTGATCACAAATAATTTATTTCAGAAATGCAGGATCAAACAGTAATAGAATCAAGTCACGTTATTCAACCACATCAAATAGTGGGCAAAAGAAATGAACAGAAGTTTTCCAAAAGAAGATAGAGAAATGGCATACAAACATATGAAAAAACACTCAACATTGATAAATATCAGGGAAATGCAAATTAAAACTACAAAGAGACACCATATTACCCCTATCAGAATGACCATTATTAAATAGTCAGACAAGAATAGACGCTAGCACGGATGCAGAGAGAAAGGAACACTGTACACTCTTGGTGGGATTGCAAATTAGCACAACGCCTATGAAAAACAGTGTGGAGATTCCTGAAAGAACTAAACGTAGACCTACCATTTGATCCAGGAATCCCACTGCTGGGTATCTACCCCAAACAAAAGAAATTATTTTATATATATATATATATATATATATATAAAAAAGACACTTATGCTAGAATGTTTATCACAACACAATTCACAATTGCAAAGATGAGGAACCAACGTAAGCGCCCATGAATTCATGAGTGGATAAAGGAAATGTGGTGAATACACACACCATGGAGCAATACTGAGCCATAAAAAGGAATGAGACTATGTCTTTTGCAGCAACTTGGATGGAACTGGAGGCCATTATTCTATGTGAAGCATCTCAAAAATGGAAAACCAAACACCATAGGTTCTCCCTAGTAAGTGGGAGCTGAATTATGGGTACACACAGGCACAGAGAGATATACAGAATATTGGAAACCAAAAAGGGGGTAGTCTGGGAGGGGGAATGTGGTATAAAAATTTACCTTTTGGGTATAATGAACACTACCCTGGTGACAGGCACACTAAAAGCCCTGATTTAAGTACTATTCTAGCTATCCATGTAATAAACACATCTGTATCTCCTTAGTATTTTGCATTTAAAAAAAAATAATTACAACAGAGCCGCAGCAGGGCCAGCATTCAGCACGCAGCCCCCATCCTGTCCCCAGCCAGCCCCCAAGCAGCTTGAACTTACAAGATCAGCGTTCTTCCAGGCAACTCTTTCTTTCTCTCAGATCCTTCTTATTCAGGCTGGTTTCACCCAGAGCAAAGGGAGTCAATTTGGAGGGAAGAGCTACACAGTGCGTATTTAAGAGGAAATTCTTTGCGGTTATATGAACTGGAATATGCACACCCTGCAGCTCTAAGCTGTCCCAAAATGGGACCTTCCCCAGGTCAGCAGTGCTCTTCTATGTGCTCCTTTACTGCCACCTCTCTGTTCTTTTGTGACAAAAGAAAAATATCCCCTTAGCAAACATATATAATAGATACAAGGGGCAGAGTTCCCAAATTCCCAGACTCTTCCTAGGCTAGGCCATCCCAAGGGTAGCCTCAAGATGACAGCTTCTGGTCGGGCGTGGTGGCTCATGCCTGTAATCCTAGCACTCTGGGAGGCCGAGGCGGGTGGATTGTTTGAGCTCAGGAGTTCGAAACCAGTCTGAGCAAGAGCGAGACCCCGACTCCACTAAAAATGGAAAGAAATTAATCGGACAACTAAAAATACATAGAAAAAATTAGCCGGGCATGGTGGCACATGCCTGTAGTCCCAGCTACTCGGGAGACTGAGGCAGAAGGATTGCTTGAGCCCAGGAGTTTCAGGTTGCTGTGAGCTGGGCTGATGCCACGGCACTCTAGCCCGGGCAACAGAGTGAGACTCTGTCTCAGGAAAAAAAAAAAAAAAAGATGAGAGCTTCTGGGGTTTTGAGCATACAGCTCTTGGTATGTAGGACTAGGATGATCCCAACTTGATGTGGAGGGGGCTGCATGGGAAATAGCCTCAAATACCTTCCCTATAAATTTGGGCACTTGGCCTGAGTGACCCCAAAGGTCCCACAGGCTTGGAGAAGGGTCTGTTGGCTTCAGTTCTTCATCAGTTACCCACTGTGCTCCCAGGACCTTGGAAAATGGTTTCTACTCCCTGGAGATCCTTCAGAGCAGAGAGGAGCCTGTGGATTTGTAGAACTAAGTGGTCGAGGTAGTGCAAAGCATTGGTCCGCATCTCTGAGGTACAGGGACAAGACTGTGCTGGTCAGAGCCTCGGGGTCCTCATTTGTGAGTGTGGCCTGAGTCATTGCCCTGGCTGGGGCGAGGAGGCCTTGGGAGTGAACTGGACATCCCAGAACAGTGGAGGCAAACAGGGAGAAGGGGAGGCTTCTGGGGTCCCTCCCAACCTCCTGGAGCCTGTAGGTTTCACTCACTTGCCCTGCAGTGTTCAGAGAGAGACACTACCTTGAGGACACCTGAACAAAAGTGTGCTATGTTTAGTCCACCAGCCCCCCATGCTGGTGCTGCAGTGACCATGAGGGGACACCAGGGGCACACAGTGCCTATTGTGCTCTGCTGGAGCAACTGGAGCTGGCAACATGGGGGCTCATTTGCTGTGTCCCCTCGCCTGGGACTCAACATGCACCTTTCATCACCAGCATTCCTCTCCACAGTGTGAGCTGCTCAGAGGTAAGAAGGGGACCAAGATCGCCTCATTTACTCACACAGCAACTGCGCCCCAAGTTGTCACACTACGCAGGAGCCACATTAGGCCTGGGAACAATGATGAATGTAACCAACATGGTCCCTGTCCAGAAAGACCTTGTGGTCTGGAAGGGGAGATTGACAACTTCATGAATGCAAATGCACGTGGGAGAGACTAGCAAGTGCTCCAGTCAAACAAAGCAGATGCCGGGACAGAGAGCTGCAACCACGGGTGTGCAGGTGTGAAAAGCCTCAACGAGGTGACATTTGTGCTGTGACCAGACAGACAAAAGGAGACAGCCCCCTCACAAGTCTGGGAACAGTGTAGTAAGAGGGAGGGTCTGTTCCTCAGAGACTTGGTAGCATAAATGAATTTGGCCACAGAGGAGGTGAGAAAAGCATCCAGTGTGGCTGGAGGGAGCCTGGGAGAAGAGGAGGGAAGGGGAGGAGAAGGGCAGGGCCACACCCCAGGGCCTGGAAGACTCTACTATGTAATAATAGTTATTGCTGGTGACAACAATATTCAAACTTACAGCTTATAACAAGCAGCATTATAATTCTCTGAAAGTTTCTGTGTTTTTGGATCCTGGCATTGCTCAGCTGGGTGTCGCTGTCTCAAGGCCTCTTGGGAGGCTGGGACTGTGGGCTCAACTGAGGGTCAATTTGGCGGGATTTTCCTCCGAGCTCACTGACCAGTAATCAGCAGGTTTCAGTTTGGACTGAGGGTCTCATTGCTTTCTGTCTGTAGGCCAGGTCCTCCATTGTGTGTTTGCTGCTGGGGTCTCTGTCTGGGACAACTGATAATATCTCAGCTTGCTTCCCTGCAGTGAGGGGTGGGTGAAGAGAGAGAGAGAGAGAGATCAGAGAGGAGAAGGAGCAAGACAGAAATCACAGACTTTCATAACTCAATCTTGGAAGTGACATCTCATTGCTTTGCCATATTCTCTTTCTTGGAAGCCATTCACTAAGCCCAATCCAGTAAGAGGTCAGAATTACATAAGAACTCATAGACCAGTCTGGGCGCGGTGGCTCACACCTGTAATCCTAGCTCTCTGGGAGGCCAAGGCGGGCGGGTTGTTTGAGCTCAGGAGTTCGAAACCAGCCTGAGCAAGAGCGAGACCCCGTTTCTACTAAAAATAGAAAGAAATTAATCAGACAACTAAAATACATATAGAAAAAATTAGCCGGGCATGGTGGTGCATGCCGGTAGTCCCAGCTACTCGGGAGGCTGAGGCAGAAGGATTGCTTGAGCCCAGGAGTTTGAGGTTGCTGTGAGCTACTCTGATGCCACAACACTCACTCTAGTCAGGGCAAAAGAGTGAGACTTTGTCTCAAAAAAAAAAAAAAGAACTCATAGACCAGAGACGGGTAAGATGGTGGACAAGAAAAACCATGAACCAGAGTGTCTCTGCAAGAAAGACAGATTTTAGAAGAAAGTAAAAAAAATAAACATGCAGACAAACACAGATTGCATGACAGTCGGAAGGAAAGGTGCTTGACAATACAGGAGACTCCATGGCATAAGTTGCAGAGGAGAACTGGAAGGAGAAAGGCCCCCTAGAGGCTTGAAGACCAGCAGCAAGGGTAGATGGAGTGGTTAACTTTCCCTTCCCTTGCATCTTGGACTGCTGATGGGCTCCTGAGCCGCTGGAGAGACCTGCAAACACCAGCCCAGAGATGGCCACCGCCCATGAGTTGGGAGCCTCTTTGGACAGGGCTCCAGGCTCCAGCTCCCTCGGGATACCTCTCAGCCCACAGACCTGAGCAGATCAGCAGGCGCCATATTGCTTCATTCTCCACTTCCCCTTCCCTACCCGTGGCTGCTGAGAGAGACAATTTATTCACCACCTGGAGGCATCTGAAAGGAATGAGACCTTTCCTTTTGGGGCCCTACAGCGGACTGAGGGGTTCTCAGACGGTGAGCTCCCTACCTTCCAGCCCTCCCAGGTGCCACTTGCCTGGTGACTCCAGGAGAGCAGAGCAAATCCCGAGGTGGACAGACATTGATCCAGCTTACGCACCCCGTGGGCGACTAGAGACCAGCACTCCTCTCCTTGGCAGGGTCAGCATTGATTTCCAAGGCCCAGGGGATAGGCCTGCAGAACAGATACCACGCACCCAGGTCTTGATCGCATTGCTCCAGGGCACAAAAAGGATATTTGTGAACCAGCCTACTAAGATGTCTGTGCCTTCAGGGGCAGATCAAGCATGCTTGAGGGGCAACCCTCCTCCCACAGGAGAGCCATACAACCAGATCAGGCTGCGATCCAGGGCAGGGGACCGTGCTGGCCCACATCGCGGCCAGGGGAGATCCACTGGCTTGAGTTCCTGCCTGCTGGCTGAGACCCAGGAGAAACCACAGAATAGGAAAGAGTGGAAAGGAGTAAGGCCTGCTCCAGACTGCAGGTTTCAGACAGCCCCACCCCTACACGAAGACTTTTAGGCTTAGTGGGGCCATTTCAGCCCCTCCCTGGAAAATTTGCCCAGAAGCAGAGAACACAACTTTGACCCCTGCTAACAGCATTTGTGGTGCTTGGGGGCAGGCTCATCCAAAGCAGCTTTTCCCAGTCTCACTCCCCACCTACCCCTACTGAGGTGGAGAATAAGGACACACCTGGAAATCCCAGAGCCCCACCCACTATAGTGCCTCTGCAGAGGAACAACAGCAGATTACAGGACCCAAAAACAACACTGTAGCCTGCTCCACCCAGCAAGCACCACCTATGACAGGGATGTCATTCCTGCATACCCTTTAAGCCTATCTACTGACTCATAATACAGGGTGTTGTCGAATCTCACCCACAAGCACCACCTACTGGATCAGAGACTAAACAGGGCATGTCATTATTCAAATGAAAATCCAAAAGTAAGCAGCAACAGCTGATATAAATGGGAAGGAATCAGTGAAAGAATCCTGGAAATATAAAGAATCAAACAGAAAACACACACCTGAAGGGAAACACCAGCTCTCTAGCAGTGGACATCAACCAAATTCAGAGGAGTAAAATAACAGAAGAAGAATTTTGAACATGGATTGTAACAAAACTCAATGATATGAAAAAAAAATAAATGGATAACCGACACAAAAAAACCACAGAAAAAAATCCAGCACGTAACCTAAACATCTGTACCCCCATGTTATGCTGAAATTAAAAAAAATCCAGCACTTGGAAGAAAAATTCACTAAAGAAATAGAAATATTAAAGAAAAATCAAACAGAACTTCTCAAAATGAAGAATTTATGCAAAGAATTACAAAACACAGTGGAAAGTCTCAAAAACAGAGTAGAACAAACAGAAGAAATAATCTCAGGGACTGAAGATAACACCTTTCAATTAAATAAGTCAGTCCCAGACATACAGCAGAGAAATAAAAGAAAAGAGTAAAGCCTAAAGAAATGTGGGATTATGTGAAGAGGCTTAATGAGAGAATCATAGGCATCCCTGAGGGAGAAGAAAAAAATACATAAGGGTTGGATAAACTTTTTGAGATCATAATAGAGGAAAATTTCCCAGGCCTTGCTGCAAATCTAGATATCCAGGTACAAAAAGCTGAAAGGACTCTTGCGAGATTGATAGCAACAGGAAGACACCAGGACACACAGTCATCAGACTGACCCAAATATCATCAAAGAGGCCCTTCTCCAAACTATAAGGCAAGAGAAGCAGGTAAGCTACAAAGGAAAAGCCATCAGACTAACATCAGACTTCTCAACTGAGACCTTCCCAGCAAGAAGAGACTGGGGCCCCATTCTGACTCTTCTCAAACAGAATAATGTCCAGTCTAGAATGTTGTACCCAGAAAAACTAAGTTTTGTATATGAAGAAGAAATAAAGACCTTCTCAGACAAGCAAAGACTGAGGGAATTCATCAAGGCCAGACCTGCCCTCCAGGAAGTACTCCAAATAGTGTTACACATGGATCAGTATACTAAACACTTATGAATGTAAAATAATCCAAAAGGTAAAGCTCAAAGGCCAGATACCACCATAGCTCAAGAGAGAAAACAAAGCAACAAAATTCAACTCAACACAATGAACAGAAATCTATCCCACTTCTGAATTCTCTCAATAAATTTGAATGGGTTGAACTGCCCACTAAAGAAACATAGTCTAGGCAAATGCATAAATACACACAAGCCAAGTATCTGCTGTCTTCAGGAAACACATCTAACACACAAGGATACATTTAGACCAAAATGAAAGGGGTGGGAAACAATATTTCAAGCAATGGAAGCCAAAAGAAAGCTGGCATGGCCATTCTTATTTCCGATAACTTAGTCTTCAAATCAACAGAAGCGATGAAACACAAAGAGGATCACTATATGATGGTGAAGAGTACAATTCAACAAGAAGATGTAACAATTTTAAATATTTATGTACCTAACTCAGGTGGCACCCAGATTCATAAAGCAAATCCTACTTGATCTAAATGAAATGATAAACAGCAACATGATAACAGCTGGAGACTTCAACGCTTCTTTACAGAACAGGACAGATCCTCCAAACAGAAAATTAACAAAGAAACAATGGACTTAAACATAACTCTAGAACAAATGAACCTGACTGACATTTACAGAACATTCTACCACAAAACCACTGAATATACATTTTTCTCGTCAGCTCATGGGACATTCTCTAAGAATGACCATATCCTAGGCCACAAAGCATGTCTCAAAAAATTAAAATAAATAGAGATTATTCCATACATCTTCTCAGACCACAGTGGAATAAAATTAGAAATCAGGTCCAACAGAAATTCTCATCTCTACACAAAGTAATGGAAACTAAATAACCTTCTGCTGAACGATTATTTCATTAAGGAGGAAATCAAGATGGAAATCAAAAGATTCTTTGAACTAAGTGATAAAGGAGACACAAGTTATCAAAATCTGTGGAACACAGCTAAAGCAGTCCTGAGATGAAAATTTATATCCATAAATGCCTACATCCAAAAGACAGAAAGATCACAAATAAACAATCAATGAATCACCTCAAAGCACTGGAAAAGCATGAACAAACTGATCCCAAATCCAGCAGAAGAAAAGAAATAACAAAGATCAGAGCAGAACTAAATGAAATTGGTAACAAAAAAACTATATGAAAGATTAATAAAACAAAAAGTTGGTTCTTTGAAAAAATAAACAAAATTGACATGCCTCTGGCTACATTAATGAGAAACAGAAAAGAAAGAACTCTAATAAGCTCCATCAGGAATGAAAAAGGAGAAATTACAACTGATGCCATGGAAATACAAAATATCATCTATGAATACTATAAAAATATTTATGCACACAAACTGGAAAATGTGGAGGAAATGGATAAATTTTTAGAAACACACAGCCTCCCGATGCTCAACCAGGAAGAAATAGAATTCCTGAACAGACCAATATCAAGGACTGAAATTGAAACAGCAATAAAAATCATTCCAAAAAAAAAAAAGTCCCAGACCAGATGGTTTCCCACCTGAATTCTACCACACCTACAAAGAAGGAACCGGTGCCTATCCTGCAGAAATTATTCAACAACATCAAGAAGGATGGAATCCTCCCCAATACATTTTAAGAAACCAATGTAACCCTGATACCAACACCAGGAAAGGACACAACAAAAAAGGAAAACTACCGACCAGTATCCCTTAAGAATATAAATGCAAAAATTCTCAACAAAATTCTAGCTAACCGAATCCAGGGGCTTATTAAGAAAAAATCCATCATTACCAAGTGGACTTCATCCCAGAGATGCAGGAATGGTTCAATATACACAAATCTATAAATGTAATTCACCAAATAAACAGAAGAAGAAAAAAAAAACATATGATCCTCTCAATAGATGCAGAAAAAGCATTTGACAAAATTCAAAACCCTTTTATGATAAGAACGCCTAACAAAACAGGCATACACGGGGCTTACCTAAAATTTATACAAGCCATATATGACAAACCCACAGCCAACATCATACTGAATGGGGAAAAATTGAAAGCATTCCCACTTACAACTGGAACCAGACAAGGTTGCCCACTATCTCCACTTCTATTCAACATAGTGCTGGAAGTCCTGGCCACAGCAATTGGGCAAGAGATTAAAGGCATTAAAGGAATTAAAGGCATACAAATGGAAACAGAAGAGATAAAACTCTAACTATTTGCTGATGACATGATATTATATCTAGAAAACCCCATGTATTCAACCAATAGGCTTCTGGAATTGATAAATGAATTCAGTCAAGTCTCAGGATACAAAATCAATACACACAAATCAGAGGCATTCATATACGCCAATAGCAGTCATACTGAGAACCAAATCAAAGACTCAATTCCCTTTGCAATAGCAACAAAGAAAATAAAGTACCTAGGAATATATTTAGCTAAGGAGGTAAAAGACCCCTACAGGGAGAATATGAAACATTGAGGAAGGAAATAGTAGAAGATGTAAACAGGTGGAAAACCATACCATGCTCGTGGGTCAGCAGAATCAACATCGTTAAAATGGGATTCACTTGTACTCACCATGAAATTGGTATTAACTGATCAATGCGAGGTTGATCACATGGCAGAAATACTCTCTAGGAATTAGGGGGATGGGGGGCAAATCTACAACTAAAGGATACGGGGAGCACTAAAGGGAGGGAAGGACATGCCTTTAACCCGCATTTGGGTGAGGCAAACACAAAAAGCATAACTATAATGTTTGTACCCTCTCAATACCCTGGAATAATAATAATAAAAAAAGTCTATACTATCCAAAGTGAGCCACAGATTCAATGCAATTCCTATTAAAATACCAACATCATTTTTCACAGATGTAGAAAAATTAATTTTACACTTCATATGGAACCAGAGAAGACCCTGTATAGCAAAAACAATCCTAAGCAATAAAAACAAAATGGGAAGTATCAACTCACCAGACTTCAAACTTTATTACAAGGCTATAGTAATCAAATCAGGTTGGTACTGGGACAAGAACAAAGACATTGACCAGTGGAACAGAACTGAGAACCCAGATATAAAACCATCCTCATATAGCCATCTAATCTTTGACAAAGCAGACAAAAATGTACACTGGGGAAAAGAATCCTTATTCAATAGAGGGTGGTGGGAAAACTGGATAGCCATATGTAGAGGACTGAATCAGGACCCACACCTTTCACCTTTCACAAAAATCAACTCACTCTGAGTAACAGACTTAAACCTAGAGAGTGAAACTATTAGAATTCTAGAAGAAAATGTTGGAAATACTCTTCTAGACATTGGCCTAGGCAAAGAATTAATGAAGAAGACCCCAAAGGCAATCACAGCAACAACCAAAATAAATAAATGGGACCTGATCAAATTAAAAAGCTTCTGCACAGCCAAAGAAACTCACAAGAGCAAACAGACAACCTACAGAATGGGAGAAAATTTTTGCATGCTACAAATCCAATAAAGGGCTGATAACTAGAATCTATTTAGAACTCAGGAAAATCATCAAGAAAAAAACAAACAACCCTATCAAAAAGTGGGCAAAGGACATGAACAAAAACTTTGCAAAAGAAGACAGAATAATGGCCAAAAAACATATGAAAAAATGCTCAACATCTCTAATCATCAGGGAAATGCAAATCAAAACCACAATGAGATATCACTTATCTCCAATGAGACTGGCCTTTATCAAAAAGTCCCAGAACAATAAATGTTGGCAGTGATGCAGAGAGATAGGAACACTCATACACTGCTGGTGGGACTGCAAACTAGTGCAACCTCTGTGGAAAGCAAAATGGGGATATCTTAAAGAGATACAAGTAGAAGTACCATTTGATCCAACAATTCCATTACTGGGCAACTACCCAAAAGACATTCTATAAAAAAGATGTCTGCACCACAATGTTTATAGCAGCACAATTCACAATTGCAAAGATGTGGAAACAACCCCAAGTGTCCATCAATACATAAATGAATTAATAAAATGTGGTATATGTGTACCATGGAGTACTATTCAGCTTTAAGAAACAATGGTGATATAGCATCTTTTGTATTCTCTTGGATAGAACTGGAACACATTCTACTAAGTGAAGTATCCCAAGAATGGAAAAACAAGCACCACATGTACTCATCATCAAATTGATATTAACTGATCAACGCATAAGTGCACATATAAGAATAACATTTATTGAATGTCCGGCAGAGGGAAAGGGAGAGGAGGGGATGGGTATATGCATACACAAAGAGTGAGATGTGCACCATCCAAAGGATGGACACGCTTGAAGCTCAGACTTGGGGGGGTAGAGGGGGAAGGGCAACATAAGTAACCTAAACATCTGTACCCTCATAATATGCTGAAATAAATAAATAAATAAATAGCCAAGATTTTTCCCACAGTGTATGTATTGAAATCTAAAAGGTCTGGAAATTTATGCCAAATTACATAAGAAAAAACAGGTGTTGGCAATAAGAGGAATCAATTAGATCTCTTATACATTGATGATGGGAAGTTATAATAATACAAACACTTTGGAAAAAATCCTGGCAAGTGGAAAATCACAAAGTTAAATTTAGCTCAAAAAGAATAAATTTAGTATTTTAATCAGAGGAAAGCCTACCAAAGATGATAAAAGAGTCAAAACACTTGACCAAAACCAAAAACAAAATAAAACAAAGAAACTCAGGTCAAAGTTAAGCAATAGTTTTTTATTAAATCAGCAGGATAATCAAAAGGCTTCAAAGCAATACACAATGTTACAGGGATGTAAGAATCTTAACCCTTTAAAATCTCAGTTTTCCTAAGTCATCAAAAAAAGCTAATAAAGACAACATGGGAAATTATCTTCATAAAACATAAAATCTTTTTTGTCCTTGTTGTTTTAGGATAGTAACTACAAAAGAGTAAGAGAAACCTGTACTGTGACTGCTTCTCCCTATGGGAAGAACACACGCATAATCTGCAATTCAAATCTGATGAAAAGGGTACTTGAATTTAACTGAGACTCAGGAAGGGTATGTGCAGGCTTATGAGTGTATACTATTGATATGTCATAGAGAAATGTAAATAAGAAAACTAGTACCTTGAGCAGGGAAACTCATGACTCTTAGTAATAGCATCGGAAGTTTCCTGGTTATATGTAGCAATACAGACAAATTAAGAAAAGCCAGGAGTAGAGTTTCTAGTTATAACAAAGGAGAATATTGTTTTCTAGGCCTTTAGGATAATCATTTTAGTATCAGGCCATTATAGCAGAGCTAGAACCAGAGAAAAAGAGTTACAGGAGTCGAGGAAAAGATTGAAGGAGAGAATTATCACTCCAGCCAAGCAAGAGAGTATACCTTTTCAAGGGCAGAAAGAAGGCAAGATGCATTTCCAATATGAAACTAGGGAAATGAATTAGATCATAGGAGGAAATGTAAGATAGAAACTGCCTGCAGTTTAGAAAATGGCAGTCAAAGAAATAGACTTCAGAATTAAAAAATCAAAACCTTTGGACATTTTAATAAGAAAAAATCAATACTTAAAAAAAACCTTGTTATTCTAACATAGGAGACCAATTTTTAAAAAACATTTTTATGAGTTTATTTTTACTATCAAAACTCAATCTTTGGAAAGACTGCCATAAATAAGTCCCTTTTAATTATAGTCAACATGATCACATGGAAAATTTCTTTCATAAATTCCCTCTTCATGAACCTCATCACAACCTGCACAGATCATTTAAAACATGTTTGGGGGGTGGGGAGGAGCCAAGATGGTGGACGAGAAAAGCCATCAGTCAGAGTGTGACTGCAAAAAAAGACAAATTTTAGAAGAAAGAGAAAAAAATAAACTAGCAGAGAAACATAGATCGGATGAGGGTCGAAAGGAAGGGTGCCTGAAACTACAGGAGACTCCACAGGAAGACGTTGCAGAGGAGAATTGGAAGGAGAAAGGTCCTGAGAGGCTTGGAGACCAGCGACAAGGGCAGGTGGAGTGGTTGACTTCCCCCTCCCTTGCATCTCGGACTTCTGGTGGCTCCTGAGTGGCTGGAGAGACCTGCCGACACCAGCCCAGAGATGGCTGCCGCCAGTGAGCAGTGGCCTCTTGCAGAAGCAGCTCCGGGCTCCCAGCCCCCTTGGGGCACCTCCCCAGGCGCAGACCCGAGCCTAGCAGCAGACACCATAGTGCTCCATTCTCTCCTTCCCCCTCC
>CAUYSK010006707.1:0-12424 GCA_963575035.1 Avahi laniger | reverse complement strand
TCCTGGGCTCAAGCAATCCTCCTGCCTCAGCCTCCCGAGTAGCTGGGACTACAGGCATGCGCCACCATGCCCGGCTAATTTTTTCTATATATTTTTAGTTGTCCAATTAATTTCTTTCTAATTTTAGTAGAGACGGAGTCTCGCTCTTGTTCAGGCTGGTTTCGAACTCCTGGGCTCAAACAATCCTCCCGCCTCAGCCTCCCAGAGAGCTAGGATTACAGGCATGAGCCACCACGCCCGGCCTCGCACCTGACTTTTAACCAACATTTACTGACCATGAGACGCTGTTCTAAGCAGCTCATCAATTTCCTGTGGTCTCCTCAATTCATGTAAAATCTTTTCCAAGTAGCAGTGAATGTGGGCTTCCCATGAATGTCTCACTCAGAGAAATGTTTCCTAAGCCTTTTGGGCATGAAAATAACAATGGTAAATTATAATACTATAAGTGCAATAAAAGTAAATTGCCTTTGCACACCCCTTCCCTGCTTGCAGAAGTGTCTTTCACATACTTCATTCATCTGAACTCACAACAGTCCTGTGAGGTTAGCGGTCAAAGCCAGCCATTCCCGTTTCATGGATGTGGAAAGCGAGGCTGAGCAAGGAGAGGTTTGCCCATGGTCATGTGACTAAGGAGGACCAAAGTCAAGACTTGACTCTTTCAAGCCACTTCTCTATGAATCACCACATGTTCTTCATTTATTTGTAGGACTGTTCCCTGAAACATAAAATGAATTAGACTTCATGTGCTTCTAGGGAATGTTTTGTTAAATCTCTTGAGAAGCCTGGAGAAGTCCTAGGGTGGAAGGTGGAGGCCGTGGTCCCCAGCCACAGATCAGGGATGTGGGGGAACCTGGGTGGCCACGTTGTCACCCATGTCATTGCATAGATGGGGACATTGAGTTCATCTTGAGCCCAGATGACACCGGGATGACTGGGAGGCCCAGATCAAAGATCTGAGGGCTGGAAGGGGCCTCCAAGAGCCCAGATGTAGATGCTCTGTTTTCCAAACTAGGGAAACTGGAGCCCTCAAAGTCACTGGGGTATAACAATATTTACTGAACACCTATATTAATACTGTATTATTAAATCCTGAGTTTGTTACTAGACATGGTGGGGGACTAAATGGACACAGCTCTCAAGGACTTAGAGTCTGGTGGGGAAGAAAGAGTTCCAGACGTGGTGATGTAGAACCCAGGCCTGAGTTCTGCGACTCATTCATTTTTATGACCTTGAGGGAAAGTCGCCTTAACTTCGCTAAGCCCTAGTAGTCCAGCATACAGAATGGGGATGCTCCTACCTTCCTTCAAGGCTGTGGCTACAATTAGACATATAAGATGCCTGTCCCGATGCCCCTCACAGACATGACGCTCAACTCATATGTTCCTTCCCTTTTCACGTCTTGCCAGATTCTTCACCACCTGGCTTCTTCTGCCTCCCTCCCTTCTGGCCACTTCCTGCCTTTTCCTCTTTTGGGAACACCTGAACTCTTGGCCCAACTCTGTCAGCTGTCCCGCCCTCCCCAGCCCTGTCCTAGCATGAGTGGGGCAGGACCCCTCTTAGGAGGGGTGCTGTGCTGCCCTGGGGGCACTGGGGTCAGCAGCTCTCCCCTGGGCCTCTTCTTTCACCCTGCCCCACCCCCAGGAGCCCCACAGACACTCCCCTCCTACCCTGCAAATCTGCTTTCTCGGCCTAAGACATGCTTTTCCAGGGAGAGCCTTACTTCGCCCAGCTAGGGGCTCTTGCGGGCTGCTGGGGAAACTGAAGCCTTCGCTCAGCGCCCTCGAGGAGCTGACGCTGGAGCGAGCTGGCGTGCCTCGGCGAAGAGACAAACCAACAGATCAGCAAGCCCCACCTAGAAGGTCGTATGAGGGGGTGGCTTAAAGGCTCACCCATCAGGTGACATTTGCTCCCCTCTCAACTCTGCAGTTCAACCCTGTTAGGTGAGGACGGGGTAGGCAGCTGTGACAAGAAGTCTCTTTCTGGCTGAATAGACAGTGACCTCGATGAGGTCGGTGGGGTCAAGGTCTGCCTGTCAAGGCTCTGCAGAACCTGGGCAGACTCCCCCTCTCTGTCCAGGCCAAGGGGTGAGCACCCAGATGGAGACGAGGACGTCTGGATACCTGCCCCTGCTGGGCCACTGCGTTCGGCTGAGCTCGCGTCAGCCTACTCAAACCGGAATGTCATGGGCAGCTTATGAGATTATGAAGGAGGAACACTTCAAATGCCTACAGTACCATTCAGAGGGAACTGGGTCCGCATGGGGACTTGGATGGGCTTTGGGGTTCAGGCTGGGTCACAGCACGTTCCTGGTGGGCAGAAGGGCTGCCAATGCCAAGGGGCCATGCTTCACTGCCCTGCCCCTCCTGCAGGCTTTCAGCTATAGAAATGCCAACTGAATGGAGCCAAAGCTACCTCAGAATTCTCTGTGGGGGCAGCGTGGGGCAGCAGCTTCCACCAATGCCAACACGAAGAGCTGCTTGCTGGCGGCCTGGGTACGCTGGTCCACCCCCCAGGCTCGAGGCCTGGCAGTTCCCTTGGGAAGGTGGCCTGGTGGGAATCTCAGCATTCCAGGTTCAGGACCGGGCCTGGCCAGGGGCACCCTGGGGGCAGGTGAGCGTGGCGGGGGCGGGGAGGGGGCTGTGTGCCTAGAGACAGGGGGTTGGGAGGGGACCAGCCAGGAACGCAAGCGGGGACAGCAGAGTGTGGGAGCAAACAGGGGCTGGCCCTGAGGAGCCGGGATGTGGATGAGCAGGTGGGAGGGGCAGGCAGTGGCTGGGGATGAATGGAGGTGAGGGCAGGGGTGGCCGCCTGCTTCCCAGGACGGACTCGCACACTGTGCTGAGAACTGTCCCCTAGCACACAGGCTGCCTTTGCCAGCACTCCCCCCGCACAGGGCATGGGGTAGGGTTAGGAGGGGCATGGAGCATGGCACTGGGCTCCTCTGGCCCTGCACCAGGCCGCTGTGCTTTCTTAAGAGTCTCGCCTTAATAGTCTGAGATCTTAGCAGGGAGAGCTGAACCTTGCTGGCTATGGGCTCACACCCTTTATACCTGAAGCTAAGGAGCTCTTCCCAAAAAAGTACCTGAAGTGCTTACATGGGCAATTGTCCTCGGAAAATCAGGGGTGCAGGGGCATGAGGTCAGGAAGCCTGTTCGATCCATTTTGCCTCCTTGTGGCATGAATGAAGGCAAATTGCCTCTGTTCTCTGAGACCTCAGGTCTCCTCTGTGCAATGGGGGCAAAATAACCTCTGCCCACCTCTGCAAGGGGCGAGGGGCCTGGGGAACTAGTGTGGGTCTCTGAAAGAAACTGACAGGGACCCAGAGGTGGACTTGGTGGGTGGGGGGGCACTTTGGTGGGACATGGAGAGGAGGGGAAGGGACGTGGAGCTGATTAGCACCTCCTCTGCCCAGCTCACTGAACAATACGCACATGATTTAATGCAGTCAGTAAATCCTTTTCCGCCTCGGCTTCTCAGCTACCGCACGACAGGCTCGTAATTCAGTTTTAAATGAGTCCAGGATTAGGGCTGCAGCTGCGGGGTGCAGGGGTGTCCGTGTGTGTAGACGGTGCAT
Source organism: Avahi laniger (assembly GCA_963575035.1). Classification (NCBI taxonomy): domain Eukaryota; kingdom Metazoa; phylum Chordata; class Mammalia; order Primates; family Indriidae; genus Avahi; species Avahi laniger. The sequence goes on along the minus strand of CAUYSK010006707.1, from coordinate 8,850 downwards.
CTGGCCCGGGGGGCTGACCGCACTGCTTCCGTGCAGGGGCAGAGGCTGGGGGCGGGCTGGGGTCCCTGGCACTGGGAAGGAAGGAGGCCTGGCAGTTCTCTCAAGGGGAGACCTGGTGGCCTCAGGGAGGGGAGGTGCTGTGACCACAGAGTCTCAGAGCTGGAAGGGACCCTCGGCTTCATCATACGGGAAAGCCCTGGGCAACTTTGAAGGGGAGACAAGACCGGAAGCCCTCAGTTTGGTCTCGGTTTTCACATATTGAATTTATTTGCAGCAGGGCCTGCTCCTGAACTCCCACAAGGCCTTTTCTTATGTTTCAGTTTTTCAGAAGCTGAGGGCTGGGAAACAGGGATGGAAAGGGACCCTGACACCCCAGCTCAAGGATGAGGACGAGAAGAGGTGGCAGTTGCAGGAACAGTCTTTAAACCCAGGACAGGCCACCCGTGGAGCTGGGGTTGGTGTGGGGGTCACCCCGGCGACCAGGGTTAGTACCGACAGGAGAACAGCTAAGACGAGGCGACCTCGAGCCCCTAGCTTTGTAGCAGAGAAAGGGCTGCCCCGGGAAGCAAGGAAGTGAGCCCCCCATCTGGAAGAAGAGCAGGCGAGGTGGGTACGACCAGCCAGCTGCTGTAGAGACTACTCAGCATCACGGAGAGGGCAGCCCTGGTTCAAATCCCGGCCTCACTGGTTACCAGCCATGGGGGCAGGTCACTTCATCTCTCTCTCATTTTTAATATGAGGATGAAATCAAATAATAACTCAATAGCTGTCCCATTCCCCCCAAAAGGGCTCTGTGATTCTCTACTGCATAGAAACGAGTCCCTCATGTGTATGCCATGAATATGTATAATTATTATTTGTCAATTAAAAAAATCAAATGAAAAAAAAGAGCCCTTCCCAGCAGACTGGGCTGCCCCAGGGCACGGCGGGACGTCTGTCCTGCAGACTGGCTTGACTTTTCTATACGCTAGCCAGGTCCTGGGCTGCCAGGACACCCACGCTTTCTGGTTTTCTTTCCACTTCTTTGACCTTTGCTTCTGCCTACTCTGGGGAGGGGAGACACCGGGATCTCACTCACTTCTCGGGCTCCTGCCATCACCTTCACCTTGAACACACCCTGCAGCCCCTGTCTCCGGCACCCCTCCCTCCTCCAGTCGTCCTCCTCTCTCCCCAGCCAGACCTGCCCCTCCATGAAGTCAGCCCTGCCATGACTCCAGAGCCCTGTTACCAGACAGCTGTCACCTACAGGTCCCCAGCCCTGCCTTCCACACCTCCCCTGAGCCCTCACAAGCTGTCTTTTCCCGGGTACAGCTGCTGCTCCTAGTAGGCTCCTAGCAGGTCCTCTTGCTTCTCAGCACCCGCCCCCCCCCCAGTCTACCCCCAGCAGGCCACGTGAGTTGCTGAACATGCATGCTGTGTTGTGCTTTCACAGCTCTGAGCGCTCCCGCACTCCTGGGATAAAGAGCAGACCTCCCAGCACATAGCGAGGCTTGTCCCTCTGCCCCTCCTTCTCCTGTGCCCCGTGCCCTCTGCTCTGCACCCTAAACTCAGCGGCCCTGTCTGCTGTGTCTCTCACATTTCCCTACCTCTGAGCCTTGGCCGAACTTTTCCCTCTGCCTGGAACATCCTTCCTCTGCGGCTCCGGCCCACAAAGAACAGCGTCGGTGGAACCTCCCTCAGTTCCTCAGTCTTTCTCTGCCTTAAAACCTTCCAGTGCTCCTCCAGGGTCTCCAGAATAAAGTCCCCAGGTCAAGGTCTCAACAGGCCTCAGAGCCTCTTTTAAAAGGGCAACTGGAGAGAGTTGAGTGCAGGGCTAGGTACAGGGCGTGAGCAGAGTCAAGGGAACCAGCCTGAGATGGAGCAGTGCAGGCGACAGCAAGGGCTGGGGCACCTCTAGGCCTGCAGGGCCCAGGGAGGCAGCTGTTGCTGGAGCCTAGTGAAGATGCTGCCGCAGGAGAGGGGCCACCTGCCAGGAGCCGTGGCCACAGACAGAGGCACGTACCCACTGCCAAGCTGTGGTCCAGCAAGGTTGCCGGAGGTGCTCCTTCCTCCTCCCGCCCTCAGATCAGCTGGTGGTGCCTCCCATTGGCTGAATTCAGCCAGAAGGCAGAGGGCAGGGGGCCAGGCCTCCAGGACAGAGAGGGATAGAGAGTGGACCTGGGGAGCACACCAGCTTCAGATGTGGCTGCCTGGGTGTTCCGGCCCCAGCCCACCCCCCCAGTAACACGCCCCTTACCCCAAACATGACCCTGAGCCTGCACTGCCCCAACGTGCCAAGTCTGTACCTTTGCAATGCTGTTCCCTGCGCCTGGAAAGCCTTTCCCCAACTTCTTGTCTTGGCTGAGGCCTGTTCATCGTTGGACTCTCAGCTAAGGTAGCGTCTCTGTCCCCAGGCCCTGAGTCGGTGTTCCCAAAGCCCCCTGGGCCTGTCTCTGTTAGGAACTTATCTCTCCTCATGTCCTGGTCTCTTCATTTACCCTAATGATCTAGCAAAGTGCCTGGCACATAGTAGGTGTTCATTTAAATGCTTCTTGAATTGATTTCCAATACTATGCCACTGTAGAAGGGTTATTTGCCATCAACTTGAGAGCAGGAGTCATGGCTAACCCTGCTCAGTGTCCCCCTAACACCTGCCACAGTGTCATTTAAGTGGCATTTGTTGATTGTTGGCATGAATAAATGAATATGTGGGAGGCAAAGCAGACAGGAACAGTGGGGCATATAAATGATGTGCTCTGAGAGCTCAGAGGGAGACACTGGTTCTAGGTAGGGAGAGTCGGGGAAGACCTTACAGAGGGGCTGACTTGGGAGCGGCCTTGAACGACCGATGGGTTGGAAAGAGCGCTTCTGGTGCGGGGGAAGGGCATGAGCCAAGACCTGAAGGCAGGAGAGCCCCGGGCCTCCTCAGGAAGGCTGATGGGCGGGGTGGGAGGAGGGTCAGGAGGTTAGTCGAAGATGGTGGAGGTGCTCTTGCTACTGTCCTGTCCTCTGTGTGCAGTCTGTCCTGCGCACTTCCCCCACCTCCCTGCTCCTTCCTCCCTGCCTCCTCCAGGTGTCTTACAGACTCCTCCACCCCCTTCCGCATTCCTGGCCACCATGGCTCAGCACAGTCCTCCCCACTGGGAGCCACACCCAGGAGCCCTGATGGGCTCCAGAGGCCTCCTGTGCTCTCTCGCCTCCCTCCTTTTGGGCCCTGGCTCAGAGCCCCTGGGAGCTAGAGCTGGGAGTTCAAGTTTGGACAGGAGTCTGCTTACCCCCCAGTGACATGTTGGGGCCATCTGGGCCTCAGGGAGCCAGACATGAAAACCGCCAGTCAGCAGAGCAGGGTGGCTGGCCACAGTGCGCCAGCCTGCGTGTCCACCCCGTCTCTCCCTGCCCTCCCTTCTCTGAGGGATGTCCCCAGTGGACTGGCTAGTGGCCCATGGCTCCGAGGAGAACATGCTTTCTGCAGGCTGTGGCTGCGGCAGGATGTCCTGCCAGCTCTGTGTGGGGAAGGGGGAGGTGACCCCAGCCAGCCAGCACTGCGCAGGATGCCAGCTACAGGCGGCGTGGCCGAGGCTCTGGCCTCTGTCCCCTGCCCCATTGGTCATTTTCCTCTTGAGGCCCTCGATAGAGTAGTCAGAGCTTCCAGTGCTGGCTGGGGTTGGGGGTCACCCCCAGGAGAATGTTTATGGACGTAGGTTCCGGGCTTGGGAAAAGCCAGGCTGACTGGGATCTGGGGTCTCCTGACTTTGTGGGTACAGAGTAGACTGCCCAGGGGGAAACAGGGTTTGTTTTCCCAGCTGGCTCTCTGTGGTGGGGTACAGGGGAGGAGCCCTTCCCTTGGTGCTGGTGCTTAGGCCCTCTTAGGCCCCACTGGGGCCGAAAACCGGGCAGAGCTTCCTGCCATTCCTCAGCCATCTACCACGTACCTGCTGTGCGCCAGGCGCCCTCTGGCCCTCAGAGGACATGGGGAAGAAGAGGCCAGAAAGGCCCCCTCAGATCCTCCCCAGCCCTCCCCCAGCCCTCCCAGGCCTGCAAGGCAAGGCACCCCACGGAAAAGGGGCACTCAGCCCCGCTCCAGTGATGCAGAGAGGGCCCCCGCTGAGAGGGCCAGGCATGGAGGAGTGGGCCCCAGGGGGTGAGCAGTATGAACAGGGCTCCCTCCTACTCTCCCCTGCAGGGGATCCCGAGGCCCCCCTGCAGGGAGGGGTCTGCTTCCCTGGCTGTTGGTTTTCTCCCAGAGTAATAAAGAGAATTGAGGCAAGGTTCCTTTTTCCTTCGGACTCGCTTGCTGATTCAATCCCCCCTGCCCTCCCTCCCTCAGAGCTTGCCCTGTTTTTGTTCATTCATTTCTTAGTTCTTTCATTCATTTAACAAACCCCTCTAAGTCCCTAACAGGTACTTGGCCTTTTGCTGGGATCCGGAAATCTAACGATGTGGGAGATGAGGGTTCTTAGCCTTTTTGGGAGTAAGAGTCGTGATGAGTGATGAACAGTATCCACCCCCTCTCCCAGAAAACTGCGTATGTCACCAACCCAGGTTAAGAATTCTGGGATGCTGTCAGCCAAGTGGGGGAGACAGACATGAAACCCAGAGCTAAACACAGTATGATAAATGCTGAGTGGGTTTGATTTCTGGCTGAGTCTCTTACTAATTCTCTTACTTCTCTGAACCACAGTTTCTTCACCTTTAAAGAGAGGATAATTATATCACTTCCCTGTGTTGTGGAGAATGAATGAGATGTACTATAGAAAGTACCAAGCAGCTCCTGGTGTATATTAGGTGCTCATGTATGTGAAGTCTCTTTCCCTTCTGTGCTTTGCATACTTGAGGGATGAAAAATCCTATGAGAGCCCTAAAGAGGGAGAACAAATACTACCAGCAGGGGTCTGAAGGACAGAGTCATGTTTGAATGGGTTCTGAAGGATGAGTAGGAGTTTGCAATAATGTCTTTTTTTTTAAAATGTAAAAGTTCTGGGTCCATATCACCAGGGCCAGACATGGTGCTGGCAGCCCTGCTCATCAATAATGTTAACACTTATCTAGTGCTTCCTCGGTGCCCTGCACTGGTTTAGGCTTCTTCCATTTATCAACTCACTTGCCATAATCCTAAGAGATTGGTACTATCATTACTCCATTTTGCAGAAAAGAAAACTGAGGCACTGAGAGGTTAAACAGCGTCACAAAGCTGATGTATAGTAGAGCTGGGATCTAAATTCACGTGGTCTGGCTCCAGAGTCCTTGGTCTTAACCATTATCCTATTATATTGCCCTTCCAGACTGGCTCTGTTTTCTTGCTGAGGTCTGAACTTCTGACTGCTACTCATGTTCTTTCAGATCACTGCTGTTGGAACAAAAGACCCAGGAGAGAAAATAGAAGTCCTAGAGAAGATCCACTGCCTCTCCTGAAAATACAAGTTCAAATCTGAGCGTAGGAGCAAGGCAGAAGGAAGTTTCCAGAGCAACGACTCTGAGGAATGGTGATAACATCGGCCTGGAGCCAGGAGTGTTAGGTTTGGGTTTTGGTTCCATCATTTATAAACCAGCCTCTCCAGGCCTCAGTTTCCTCATTTGTAAATGGCCATTTACATTTGGTCAGTTCCAACGTCACAGCACTGGAGTAAGGTCTATATAAAAGCCCTTTGAGGCAGCCGCCCTGTGGCCTTACCAAGGGCCATCCCCGTACCAGGGCCTCACATCTGCCCCCAGGGCACAGACAGGTGACCTGAGAGGGGCCAGGTCACTTCAATTTCACACAAAGAACCTGCCAAAGCCCTTCTCTTACTACTTAGCCCTCCCCCTACAATCTCCCAGAGACCTGCTCAGGAATGCAGGCGCGGGTGTGCAAGTGCCCAGATCCGGGGACCAGCCGTCTGCAAGAATTTCATTTGGTAAATTGCATCCTATATCCTAAGCTATGAGGTCAGGTTACAGGCTATGTAAAGAGATCTGTGGCAAATCCCTTTGTAAAGTCAAGAGTTCCCTGAGGGAGCCTTTGCACGAATCAAAGTTTGCTTAAAGGGAAGCAACAGGTTGCCCTGGGCTCCCGTTTGACAGACCAGGAAACCAAGGTCCAGAGAGTCCAGGTGCTTTTCTCAGGACCCAGCTGGCTGGGGTAAAACAGGAGCAGAGAGGAGCTGGGGAGGAGGTGGGCTCTGCGCACCCTGGCAGGTGACAGCGGGAATGGCAGTGGAGGCCTGTGCTGCCACGTGGGGGTGGTGACAGAGTGAGCCGGGGGCAGTCCGGTATCTGCCAGTCCAGTCTGGACCAGTGGGCCTCTTCCACTTGTCAAGTGCCCATTGTGCACCAGGGCCCGCAGTGCCCAGTACGGTGCTGGCACAGAATGCGGGCTCGGCCAGGCACTGCTGAATGATCACTCGGCATGTCTGGAACGGATCCCCCTCCTCAGTGGCCGGCAGACTCACCATGGGGGAGTAACTCAGGTTCGCAAAGCCTTATGCTTCCCTGGGCGTTTTTCAACCACCTCCGTGCACTTAGGGCAATGCTTGGAGCAGCTGGGGAAAGCGCACTGGGGGGGGGGATGCGGGTAGGTAGTGGGATAAACAGGGACTCGTCAGTCGCCACGCTGCGGGGTCCCTGTCTGCAGGAAGAGGCAGACATAGCCTGCGCCCACAAGGAGAATTTGAGGATAGAGGGCGCAAAGGCCGGAAACAGCAGAGTGCGTAACAGTCACTCATTCTCTGCAGCTCTAGAGTCGTTCATTCTTTAATCCATTTGTTCAACAACTATTTACTAAGTACTTACTATGTATCAGGCACCATTCTAGCCTCTGAAGATGTGACAATGAACAAAACAGTTGAAAAACCTTGCCTTCGTGGAACTCACATTCTGGTAGGTAGAGATAATAAAAAACCAAATAAAAACACAAATATACTTCTCAGTGGCCACAATCGCACTGAAGAAACAAAGCAGAGGAAGGGGTAGAGAGTAGACAGGAGATGGCAGTCTGTTTTGTCTGGGAGGGGCAGGGAAGGCCTTTCTGAAGAGGTGACATTTTGAGCAGAGATCTGAGGGAGCCAATCGTGTGGATATATGGGAAAGAGAAATTTAGGCAGCAGGAGCAATAAGTGCAAAGGCCCTGAGGCAGATGGATGCTTGCTTGTCGTGTTGAAGGAACAAGGAGCAAGGCCAATATGTCTGGAGCAGAATGAGAGAGCAAGTGGAGGAACTGAGGTCAGGGAGGTAACAGAGCAGATCGCGTGGGTCATAGCACATCCAACAACAAGGTGAGCAGAGGAGGGACCTAACCCGACTTACACTTTAGCAGGCTTACTGGTTGATGTGTGGAGAATTCCCTGTAGGGGACAAGGCAGGGGTGAAAGCGGGAGACTAGTGAGGAGGTCCCATGAGCAGTCCAGGGAGTGACAGTGGTGGTTTGGACAGGGTTGTAGCAGAGGCCATGCGAGAAGTAGGGGTCAGAAAATATTCAGCTCCCAGCTCTGCCACTCTCTAGCTGTGTGCCCTGGGCAAGTTACTTAACCTCTCTGAGTCTCTTTTTCCGCATCTGGAAAACAAGGTCGATAACAATACCTACTTACCTGGTGGTATGTTGTGATGCTTACATGAGGCATAAGCACCGTGCCTGCACACCTTTGTGCTCACTCGGTGACAACTCTTAGCCATTACTGATGCCCAGGAGGAACCCACTGCACTGGGACTGCATATTCAAGGCGGAATAAATTGAGCCCAGAAAAACTGAGGTGTCAGCTGCCTCAGGAGGGAGAGAGGTTTGAACATACAGAAATCCCCCAGTGCCTTGGGCTCAGCTGGGCACTGTCCCCCACTGCCTGCTTCCTGTCCCCCTCCCCTGGGCAGAGGTGCCCTTTGGCCTCCTGTTTATTTATTTGCCTTCTACCTGTGTTGAAGCTTCAGCTGAGAAACCGGCCCCACCAGTCCCTGGGCCCAGCTGCTCCTGCAAAGTCAACAGTGTCCAGGAACAATGAAGGAGGAGGGGACAACAGGAGAGGCCCACAGCTGATGTGCTCCCTGGCAGGCATGTCACCCTCAGGGATGACTGTCAGAGGTAAGGATGGAGAGCAAGCCTTAGCGGGAGGGAGGAGGGCTAAGGAGGAAGCTGTAGTCCCAGGTGGGCTGGTGGCTACAGTGCCTGCAGGACCGGCCCTCCTGGCTATGGACAGGCTGTGGCTTTCCTGGAGACAAGGGGATGGCTCTGGGGACAGCTGGGGACATTTACCTTCCCTGGGGGCATCAGCCTCGAAGCCCAAAGTGACAGGCCCAAAAGGGGCTTGGTCCAGCCCTGCTGCCTCCCAGCATTGACTCACTTTCCATCTAATCATTCAAATTACTGAGGCTTGTGGTGTTCCAGGGCCTGGGATTAAAAACGTTTCCCCCAGAAAGAGCATTTGTTAGACAAAGTGAGGGCCAGAGAGAGGAAGTGACTTTCCCAAATCACACAACGAGTTGCTGCAAAGCCTGCCCTGTCCAGTGCTCTGACCAGCAAATGCTCTGGGCCGCACCAGCCACCTCTTGGTGGCTTTGGAGAGCCATCTCCTTAGTGCATCTGTGTCTGCTCGGTTACCTGCTGAGGGCTATGATCAGCTTAGGGCCACAGGAGAGGGACTGGGCCTGTGTCTAGGCTGGCTGGGCTGCAGGGAGCCCAGGCCAGTGTGGGGAGGGGCCTCTGGCATGCTGTGTGGCTTTGTCCCCTCAGGGTCATCTCTCACCTTTTAAATCGGAAGGAGTTGCGGAGTTGTCTGCCAACCTGCCAAAGTTGTTGTGGGGAATATGAACCTGCTTTTCTTTTTTTTTTTTGTGGGGACTGGGTCTCGCTCTGTCACCCCAGCTAGAGTGCAGTGGCATCGTAGCTCACTGCAACCTTGACCTCCT
>CAUYSK010006705.1:0-12625 GCA_963575035.1 Avahi laniger | reverse complement strand
ACACACACACACACACACACACACATACACGCACACACATACTCATTTAATTCCCCCAACAGCTTGACTCTATAACAATTTTATGTTCATTGTGGGGGATAAGTAAGCAAATTCAGGTAGGCTAAGTAGTTTGACCAATGAAAAATGACTAGAATATGGAGTATGAATTTGAAGTGAAGTTGTGCTAACTTGAAAGCCTCTACTCTCTTCCCTGCATATCTTGAGAGATAATAGGTACAAAGTCGATAAAAATCAATACTATAATTATTGTTTAGCTGAGATAATGATGTAATGTCTTCATAATGGAGTACATTTCCCCACTCTAGGAGAGGACACTGGTTTTGAAACTGTAAGATGCAACTAAGAACCCGGAAGCTATCGAGGCATAAGTTGTAAAACCCAGCAGCTTCATAGTTTCCTTCTTTCGTTGGCCTGGGCCATGGACACAATGACCACGTTCCTGGTATGGACATGTAATCCTTGCTAGGTGGATGGGAACACCTGAATTGGGAACACCTAAGGCTCCAAGACTTTGGTGAGTTTCTCCAGAATCCTGCACACCTTGTGCCCTTCCCCAGGGCACTTGCCCAGGCATGCCTCCTGGTACCATTTCAGGCTTTATCACTCCTGCTTCTCCATCTTTGACTTACGATGTAACCTGGGGCAGGATTAGAATGTTGGTATATTTTCGCTTGCTCCTATGCCAAATCAAAGTGTTTATATTTGCAACTCTGAGAATTGACAAGGACGATAAATAGATTTAGAATTCATATGTGTGAGTACCATGAAGTACTTTGAGCTTTACTAAAAGGGGAGATATACAAGACATTACATTTAGAAATTGTTTAGGAGCAGAAAATGGAGAGAAGCAACATTTTGCTTTAAAAAAAAAAGCAAACCACAAACATCACAACCTCTTCATTATGTACAGCACACAATTTAACAGGTGTGTGCTTTATTCCTTTATTCACAGACTCATGGACTAACAATTCCATCACAGCGCTATTGTCTGGGAAGCAAAACACATTTATAACAAACCATATCAGCTTCTCAGAGAGACTGAATTAGCCGATCTCAAAATTCCTCTCTTCTAGTTGAAAAAGAGGGTTAATAATTGCCAAAATGGTGAACATAAATAAACTTTACCTCGGTGAGATCCTTTCCATCCTTGGATTTCTGGGCTACCTATAACCAGTGCTTTATATGAAAGGGGAAAATCATAAAGCCTGTGTAGTATGCCCATTGGAGAAATAATGAAATGTAACAGTTTCTCCATTTGCATCTAGAATTGTCAGTGGCCCCATGGGAAGGTGCTGTAGCCACTCCCTTCAATGTAGGCAAAGTAGGTCGCTGCTCTTTCTCTCTCGGCCTCCCAGACACAAGCACTCCTAGGAGCTGGACACGCCTGTCCCGAGTCTCCATGTGGTTAGTTTGTCACTGGTGTATCCAGCTAAGTCTCTTGTTCTTGCTTCTCCACTTGTAGGTGAATAATAAGTCCTGATCCAGTGTGTGCCCAGGTGTAGACATGAAGCAGAGGGGAAGTAGGTGCAGCGGTGTTTCCTGCACAGTCTAACAAAGAGCCCTGTGCTCTCTGGCCCATTACATAAAGCTCCCGTGCTTGGAGCGTGCAGTGCTGTCCAATCCAGCTTTACTGCTGCTAAAGCTGACACTCTGCTTTGATCCTCCACTTGCTCCTTTTGACAAGTTCTTAACTGTGTGGAGCTGAAAGGTGAGGACTGGATAAGTGATTTTGTTACCCTATTCCCAAACTCCAGCAGAAACCAAGGGTTCCTGAAGAGAGGCAAGGCAGCAAAGGGAAACTGAAAACGAGGGGCGTGTGTGTGCCTATGGTGTGTGTGAAAAGAGAGCCTCTTTGCAGTTTCTGTCTGCCTTTAACACACTAGAATGTCCTCATTAAAAAAATTAAAAAGCTACATTCAAAAATGATCCCCAAGGCTATGACGCTGTTGGCACAGCAGAAAGCAGCCGATCGATAAGTAAACGGACAATGTCAGCCTGAAGACCTTTCAGAACAACATTTCCACTCAGGGAAAAAAAGATTAGAAGTAGATTTAGTCTATTTAAATATTTCCCAAGATCTTTGTTAAACTTCAGATAATAGTGTTTCTCTCTTTGAACAGCACTACATGTTTGCCTTTGATCGAGAGTGGCCTAGGCTAGAGATCATTTGATATTCGACCTGTGAATATTTAAGTATTGGGGCTGGACCACATGAAATTCATACTCAGTGAAATGATTTTCACTTACTGAGATGAATTCACTTTTTGCTTCCTTCAGCAATTCATCAATCTAATGGGAGAAATAGTAGCTATCATCATAATGAGAACAGACTTCCAGGAGCATGGGCCAGCATCAATACTTTATTTAACAATGCAAATTCTGTTGCTATATATTTGGTCTCAATCCAAATTTGCTTTAAATTAAGTTTTCTTGCCATTGCATACTCTTTCTCTCTGTCTCTGTCTCTCTCTCTCCACACACACACACACATACACATACACACAACACACACACACACCTGTTTTATTACACTTCACTTTATTGAGCCTCATAGATATTGCTTTCTTTACAAATTGAAGGTTTGTGGCAACCTTGCATCGAGCAAGTCTGTCATTTTAGACATAATGCTCTTGCACACTTAGAACAGTACAGTGTAAACATAACTTTTATGTTTATGACTCACTTTATTGTGATATTTGCTTTATTGTGATGGTCTGGAAGTGAAGCCACAGTACCTGCTTGGGCAGACAGAGTGAATTTGTCGTTCCTCTACCTTTTTGTTCTGTTGGGGCCTTCGATGCATTGGAGGATGCCCACCCACATGGGGAAGGCCGGCTGCTTTACTCAGTCCACCAATTCAAATGCTGATCTCTTCTGGAAACACCCTCACAGACACACCAGAAATAACCATTCCCCAGCTATCCTGGCATCTCTTAGCTCAGTCAAATTAACACATAAAATTAAATATCAAAACTCCTGACTGGTCTCCTGACATCCAGCCTTGATCCTCTTCATATGCACTTTACACTGCAGTCTAAGTGATCTTTTCAAAATGCAAATCTAACTATAGCAACCGCTGCTTCAATCCTTTAATGGTTCTCATTGTTCTTAAAGCCTCTGCCTGGAGCTCCTGATCCATGTGGTTCCCCTTCCCCTTGCTCTCTGCACTCGGGCACATTTGTCTTCTTTCATTTGGGCTTCTTCACCCATCCCACCACAGGACCTTTGCACATGCTATTGCCCCACTGTCTGAAATGCTGTCTCCTCCTGAGTCTGGGTAGCTTTTACTCATTGCCTCATTTCTTAGATCACACATCAATTCTTCATGGACACCTCCCCTGACTCCGTGACCAGGTCATATTCTCCTGTTATATACCCTTATAACACCATGAACTTCACTGTCATAGGACTCAGTACAGTTTGTAATTGTGCTTTGCCTATGTGATCATTTACTCAGTGATTCTTTTCCCCACTGGAATATAAACTCCATAAGGGCAGGGAGCTGGTCAGTCTCTGCTGAACATTGTATTCCCTGTAGGCATTTGATAAATATTCATTGAACGAATTAAATGAATGACTTTAGAAACACAACAGAGTTCATTTTAAATGTAACAGAGTAAATGGTAAAAACTAAATCCCTGTTGAGTGATAGGTCATATACTAAATTTTAGGGAGTTAAAATGTTTCTCCATCCTTCTATTGTGATCTCTGTAACACACTGTGAATATCTCATTGTATAATCCCTTTAATTTTCTCAGTGACATGTGATGAAAGGGTATGATCTGGTCTTTCCTGTCCTGGATCTTGGGACTTGGCCCTGCTGTGGCGTGTGGCAGGGAGTGCAGGCTGCTCTGGGGCACCGGCCTGCGGGACCCCCTTTTCTATCGTGCTCGCCACACCTCCCTGCATCTCCACCTTCTGGGGTTCCCAACCTTGACGTCAGAGCCTACTTGGTTGGGGAAATTCTTCACTCCCTTTCTTGCTTCACTCTTGGATTTCATGTCCCTATAGGAGTGAGGAGCGTGGGGTGGGGGTCGATGGAGGTGAGGGATGGCAGCGTTGATGACGATCCTCATGGCTGTGCTAATTCCTGGGCTCTAGCAGGGAGCATTTGTGAAGGTCCGACCTGAAATCCAAACTGCCTGGAAGAATGAACAGGGAGTGATGGGATTTTCCTGGAAGGATGAGATGCTAGTAGGAATCACTATTTTCGGTGTGTTTTGGGGAAATGATTAAGTGCCCTCATTTGCTGAGACTGGCCCAGACATCTGAATTTTAATATGCAGCCCAGCTAATTTTGATGCATGTGATCTCTGTATTGGCAATCTGAAGAAACATTGGCATAGAGATACCTTTTATCCAAAACAACATTAACACTTATTAAGAGAAAAAGCAAAAAAGGGCTACTGTATTCTTATTTCACCTGACTTGCTTAAAACAACGTATACACAAGCCATCATGTGGGTGGATCCTCGAGTCCCTTCCATTAAAGTGTATTTGTGAGTAGCATTGCATTTTTGTGCTAAGAAGCACAGAGGAGTAGTTACTTATTTTTCTTTGTGAATCTCAGGAACATCTGCTGACTAACACCTGGTGTTCTCTGTAACAGGTGTATGCTACAGAGAGCAATGGTAAAAAAAATCATATGATGTCGGCTTAGATGACAATTTGCAGCCTGTCACTCCTGCCAAATGGGTCAGTAGAGATGAAAACCACAATGTGAACAGACGTGTATTAACAATTTAGGGAAGTGTCACGATTTAAGAGTACAAGAATATGGAAGGAATGGGAAAGGCAGTTTTCAACTTCCCAGGGCCCTATTTTCTTTCTTACCCTCTAGGAATTCTCGTCCCCTCCTTACTCATCCCCAAAGCTTTAGCTCCTCCCAGAGACTTTATGAAGGGGTGAATATTAGAAAGTTGTTTGAACAAAGGAAAGTAGTTGTATAAATGGTGGAGACACGTCAGAATGGGAAGGACCTCAGACTGTCTGGTTCAAACCCTCTCCTGCGACGAGGAAGTGGAGGCTCAGGGACATTATGTGGCTGAGCCAGGAGATACATTATCTTTTATTCTGCCTGGAACCGCAAGCAGAACTAGAGTCCAGGTGTCAGATGTACTTCATTATTCTTTCCGCACTACCGCAACACATAACTCAAAAGACAAGGGAAATGGTCAGTGATATTCTCTCTGCCACAGTGGGAGTTGTATGACAGCAAGCACTTGGCCTATCTTGTTCTCCACGGTAACCTCAGCATTTACAGTAGTGCTAGGCATGTTGCGAGTACTTGGTAAATCCTAAGAAGGCCGGGTAGCTTCCACTGTTGTACTTCTGGGAACCTTGAACTGCCTGTAAGTTCTCTTTCTGACGGAGCATCGTTGAAGACAGACCACATGGAGAGGTATGCTGGGCGGAATGGTGTCCTTCCAAAATTCAAGCTCCGCTAGAACCTGTGAATGCAACCTTCTTTGGAAATAGGGTTTTTCTTGATACAATCAAGTTTAGATGCAGTCATGATGGATTATACAGACTGAAAATCCAATGGTTGGGATCCGCATGAGAAGGCTGTGTGAAGACGCAGACACGTAGGGAGAAGGCCACGTGATGACACAGCAGAGATTAGGGTAACATACCTGCAAGCCAAGAACATCAAGGATTGCCAACGACCACCTGGTGAGCAACAAGAAAGGACCCTCCCTCAGAAGCTTCAGAAGGACCACGGCCCTGCTGATGCCTGGATTTTGGACTTCCAGCCTCCAGAGCTGCGAGAGGATAAATATCTGTTGTTTTAAGTCACCCAGTGTGTGGTATTTTGCTGTGGCAGCCCCAGGACACTAACACAAGAGGGCAGGTGGTGAGGCCTAGCCAACCCAGCCTTCCGGCTCATCCTTCAGATGACTCCAGCCCCCGCTGCTGTCTGACCACAAGCATCCTAGAGACCCCAAGTGAGACAAGCAGAACTGTCGAGAGGCCTCAGACAAGTGAGCGTCCTGGTATGAGACATCGTAGACACCCCAGCCTAGGAGGGCCCCCCAAATGACTGCAGTCCCAGCTGCCATCACGTGGAGAAGAAGAGCCCAGCTGAGTCCAGTCAGCCTCAGTCAACTATTTTATTATTGTGAGAAATTACATAATAGTTATTTTAACTGCTACATTTGGAGTCATTTACTTCATAGCAGTAGATCACCAAACCATTTGGGCCCTCCAGAAGCAGACTCGATGATAAAGAAGTGATTTATTAGGACATGTTCTCAGGGAAGTGGGACAGGAAAGTGAAGAAAACCAAGCGAGGGTGTGTAGCAAGCAAAGTTCCCTGGAGGGTAAATTTGACTTAATCCTGCAGCAGCTTGGAGACAGTGTAAGTCATAACTCAGCATCACGGCAATCAGGTCAACGGCACTGGAGTACCTTCAGTCATCGGGTGAGGGCTGCCCTGGGGATACGTAAACGCCCCGTCACCTCTGGCTCTCTGAGGGAGTGGGCACAGGCCTCGGGCAGCCTGAGGGATGTCTTCTGACAAGGAGGCACAGGTGCCACCTTTGCAGTGAAAGTGCACCCAGAGGAAATCTGTGTGAAAATGGTAAGGTTGGGTGACCTGGTTTGCCCAGGACAGTTTATATTTAAAACCAAATGTTACACATCCTGGAAACCCCCTCAGTCCTGGGCAAACTGAACAGTTGGTCACTCTAGAAAAGGATCCCAGGGGACAGGGCAGAGCCTGGTAGTATCTCCTATAGTAGATGCATGAACGTCTTCAAGCTGGAGTGATGGGGGTCCACAGGACCCCCTAGGGTGGGGGTCTGTAAGAGGCCAAGGATTCTGGAGGTCAACAAGCAGCCAAGGACTCTTTCAATGACAAGAGCCTGTGACAAGGCTCTGTGTCCAGTCTGTGACAAGTACACATGGTTTCACACTGTTTCAAACACTGCAGCGGAGGATAATCAGAGTGGGGAAATGTCTTTCAATCTGGTGATTAGAGGCACGGGTGAGAGAAGAGGGGCAGAACACACTGGTACGACCAGGGGCTGGGTGGGGGTGTGAGACTCAGCTCCGGGTACGTGGGCGCGGCTTCATCCGCAGCCGAGGATGTGAAAGGCACTAGAGACGGGCTGACAGCTGGGAGCTAGAGGGAGGGTGGGGGCAGAGAGAGATGAATTTATTGTTAGGATTTTTTAAAAAGGAAGGTCTGTGTTTCAAAGTGATCTCTTTTGGATGTTTTCTATGAAAAAGGAGTTCATGGATCAAAATGGAAGCAAAAGGTGGTTCGGGGATGGTGAGGGCAGTGGTTCTAGAAGGAAGAAATGGAGTCCTGGTCACCTCAATACAAGCAGAGAAGCTTTCATTTACATTAAGGTTTATGTAACTAACAGGATGGGAATTAGAAACCGGTTCACAGGGATCCGAACTCTTCCGTGAGAGAAGGCAAAAGTAATGGAGAGATTCCATTAAGGTTTATAGATTAATGGGCGGTTTGAGGACAACAAACATGAATATGCTCATTTCATCTCAGAACGTTAGATGAAAGGGACATTTTGAAGTCAAGAAAGACATTTCTATATGATTAAAAAAAATACTATTTTAATTAAATTCCACAAATAAATATATGGAAAAGGCTAGACTAACAGGGCATAATACTTAAGCTAAATAAATAAAGAGGTTCAAGACAGGTTTGCATAAATTAGTGAGCAAAAATACTTACCAGATTAGTAATGAATGGTGTGTAATATTTACCAGTTTATTCTTTCATTTGTATTTTATCTTATTTAAATATCTAAGAAATATAAAAGTCTATGCAGTGAAACCTACACGTGTCGCACATTTACCCAGTCCCTGCTTCTCCCAGTAAAAATCACTGTTAGGGGCTTCTTGTGTGTTTTTCAAAGATATTTAGAAATGCACACACAAGCAAATGTGAATACGCCCCTTGAAGGCAGGCATTCCATCTACTTCCTTCACTGCCATATCCCCAGTAGCTGGAACAGCTCCTGGGACATAGAAACTGTTCAATAAATATATGCCAAATAACTGAAAATATTCACGCCCACAATTTTTAGACAATGAGTAGCATCCTATATACACTTGAGTGTGTGATATTGCTCTATTTTTTTACCAATATATCCTTGAGATCTTTCCTTGCTGATACATAAAGATTTTCTTTATCCTTTTTTTTCAGAGCTGAGTTATATTCCATTGAATGGATGTACCAAAATGTATTCAACCGGTCTCTTATTCATGGCTGCTTAGCTTGCGCCCAGTGTTTTGCTATTATACACATCACTGCAATGAACTGTCCTGTGGGACTTTTGTATTTGTAGGATAAACTCCCCAGAAATGTAGCAATAGTTTTTAAGAAGTCATGTCCTCCCACAAATGTCTCAGATAACGGTGACAGAATTCTCGATCAGATGGACCGCTAATCTACCCAGTGTGACACTTCTCATGGTCTTTCCAGTGGTCATTGGCATGAATGATGCCAGGTGTCTTTGGCCTGCTTTTTAAAAAAACGCAGAGATTTTGCAGAATGAGAAATAGTGAGAAGTGTTGGAAGCAATGAAATTGTCACACGGGTGGGTGCTCAAGATGATGCTGAACAAGCAGAGCAGAATCAGATCTAAAATCCCAGCTCTTGTGTGGGCACCTCTTGGATCTCGAAGCTGGTTGTTTTCACTGTGAGGTTTAGGTTTTAATTGCCATTATAATAATACACATCTGTATTTTCAATATTTTTCTTAGGACAGTCAAGGACCCAGGCCCATGCGTAATGACTTCTCTGCCGATCTCGCTTCATCACAGCCTTTCGTTTTCATCATAGCCTCAGGGCTTTGATCTTATTATTTTTGGTCAGACTCTGACACTGGGGACACCAGGCTGAAACCACAACATCCCAGTTGGTTCATCTCAGTGTTGTTTCTTACAGGGGAGGGCAAAGCTGAATCCGACATGGCAGATGGTGCTAAAAGCAAACAGTCTCCTAATCCTGAACCCAGGCACACGGGGCTGTCCTTCCTTACACCGCCTATTTCCATCTGAAATGGGAAGATAATGATACATGCTCCTCAATGTGGATATTAATGAGATATGCTTCAAAATGCAGTCTGAGCTCTTCAGGCCTGAGGTCGTTGATAAAAATTGGGTTATAGAATTAGTGAGATAAAGGAACACATTCAAACCATGACCGTTTCTCATTATAGACTGACTGCCTTCGCAACTGCTTTAAGCCTCTAAGTCCAATACAATACCTGGGAACTTTCACTAGTGTGCAAATGTATCTTTAATATTCTGCTTTATCTTCTTATGTACTAACTGTTGAAGACTGCGGGTAGTTTATTCACTCAGCAGATAGACTTTTTGTGTTCACCCGATTCTAGTGGAGGCATCAGTCTCAGAAAGAGCCCTGGGCTGCCAGCTAGGAGGTCTCCTTGTCTCTGGCTCCATCTCAACCACCCGAGAGGCCTGGAGCAGGTCACTTTACTTGTACCTCAGTTTCCTTTTCATTAAATTAGGATAATGACTTCTGCTCCCCACATCTCTGTGGATGAATGGGACATTTCAGTGAGAATGGATGTACAAGCTCGTTCAGTAGAATAAAGTCCATTAAAGATTAATATTCTTTTTATTGTCTACACGGGGTGCTTTCTCAAGTTGTAAAGAAAACTGAGATGTTGAGAAACAAGGCCAGCATACTCCAGGCCAGGGCTTCCCATCTTCACCTGAACTACAGATCAGTAACATCTAAATTTTCTACTGCGATATATCAAAATCATGGAGGCTTGTCTACATGTAAAATATGCATATATGATGCAATATATAGGGATATTAATACTTCAGTAACAGCAACAGCAAACTTTTCAGTCACTTACATTGAACTGGCCTATGAGGCGAGTGGTTTTCTGTCCCCTGGAAGAGTCAGAAAATGTCAGAGGAGCCCCATGTCAAACTCAGAGCTCTGACAGCATGTGTTCCACCCCCGGGAATAGTCCTGTGGTCTTTGGGTGGCCTTAGAGGAGCCTTAGGTAAACTCTTAGGTACAGAGTTTATTCCAGGAGCTCCAGGGACTCAATGAGAAGAAAACATCCTGGTGATCATTTTTTTTTTTTTCCTGAAAGGGGATGGCTAAACAGACGCTGGTGGTGCTGGTAGCTATGGTGATGATTAGAGTCTAGCAAGCAATGAGAATTCACTAGATAACACCGAAATGCCTACTGACTAAGCAGGTAATGCAGAGGAGTATAGCAGGGAGATAAGAATTCTAATAATCCAGTGTCATTACATGTAGGATGGCCTTGTTTCAGGAAGACGACAGGGAGTGGTGAGGACTGAGGTACAATGGGGAGCATTACTCTGCTTAATCTGATTGGTCCAGGTGGGAATGCAGGCTTTGTGTTGTGGCTTCTTTTGATTTTTATGAGGTCTGCAATCTGGATGTTTACGTGAAATTCTCCTTTTTTGAATGCTGATGTGTATATACACATACTTATACCTTTACAACTACAGATCATTATATGAGACAAACTGGAGTGGTCTCCTTGGGAACCTTTGGATCTCTGGTGGTACCAGGCCAGGAGGGCAAGATGTGATCTTAGCCTAGCACTGGAGCAATGCTATCATGAGCTCCTGCCTCCCCTGTGTTCTCCTGGCGCTCAGCCCGACCTCCAGGGTGGAGGTAAAGAGGCTTCTGGGGCTAAGATGTAAAAATTTCTCACTTTCCTAGGCCTGGCCATTGAGGAATGCTTTAGAACTGTTTGAGATTCCCCGCTTGGTTTGCCAAATATCACGGGTCTCCCCGGCCACAAGAGAGTTAATGTGCATAATGGAACTATGCTTTGGAAGCCATGTGAGCCATGTTACAGGAAAGGTGGGTCCATGAAGTGGAACTAATGGTGGCCCTATAATCATAAACACCTGCTACTTCTAATAAGGGGGAAAGGTAACAGGCCAATGATTACAGCCTTCGCACTTGTAAAATGCAGGACTGAAGTATTAACATAATAGCTAAGCAACAGAACTCTTCTAAGGTGATTCCAGGGAACCGGTTTACTCCAGAATTGGAAGGATAAGCAGTACCAAATGATTCATTGTCTTGCTGCTTTCCACTCCCTGGAATTTCTGAAATGCTGAACAACAGGCAAGAAAGTGTCGGCCAGAGCACAGACTACAACTGTGAATTTGGAGAAGGCACTTCTTTTCAGTCGATTATTTCAGTTTTCTCACCCATACAAGGGTATATCCAAAGAACACGTTTTCAATACACTGTGAAAGCTCACTTGGAAACCAAAGGCTTGATTCTTTCCTGTTCTCTCGCTATTAAGCCTGTGTGTGGAAATCAACCACACCCCGCTTAATCAAACCTGATTCCGTTTTGATGACAAGATCAAAGGACTACTAAACTAGGGCCTGGACCCCCAGGGAAGGGGAGGTGGGCAGCGATGCTGGTGAGAACAAACACACACTGAGCACCGACTAGGTGCAGCTACCTATGTTATCCCATTCAATCCTCACAACTTCCCCGAGGCATCATTACCTTCATTTTACAGTAAAGGGAGTTTTCTTTTTGAAGGTTTGTTCCCATTACAAATCAAAACTAAAATCAAGTGGGATACACAGGGAATGAGGGAAGAAGGGAAAGGGAACATTAGAAGCTACATTCTCCTCACTTGCCTTTAACTTATCTGACGAATCTGCCTTAGTTTCCTTCCTCTGACCAGTCCTTGAGGGTGAGCAATTCCGATCCCTGGTCCTTTTTTCAGTCTCTGTTTCCGAATGATCGTACCCACTCCAGGCTGGAGGCACAGCCTCCAGGTGGCCCACTCCCGTCTCAGTCCTGATTCTGTCCTGAGTTCCAGCACGTGTCAGCCCTTGCCTCCTCCCAGCCAGCCAACGAGCCCACGAGTGAGGGGGGCTCGACTGCTCGTGGCCAACTGGCGTGCACTGGGCCAGTCACTCCAGACTTTCCAGAATCCCAGAGAGATTAGGACCAAACAGCGCCTGCTTAAACCAAGAGGTCAGGATTAACACTGAAGGTGGCACTTTTGGATCAGCAGCACCTTTTGCTGAATGGTTTCTGAGAGCCACACAGAGTTTTCTAGAGTCTTGGACTTTTGGGATTCCCTCCAAAAGGGGGAATCCTATCCAGTATCCCTACCTACCTGCCATTTCCTTACCAGCCCCAGTCCCTGGGAAGACATTACCCTCATGCTCTATGGCCTGGCATTACCTAAAGTTTA
Source organism: Avahi laniger (assembly GCA_963575035.1). NCBI lineage: Eukaryota > Metazoa > Chordata > Mammalia > Primates > Indriidae > Avahi > Avahi laniger. Next base: position 380 of record CAUYSK010006705.1, on the reverse strand, counting down.
GAATTTGGTGTTACACCAACTCTGCTCTGATCCCTGGCTTGCTGCCCCTGGATGGAAACTCTAGGACTGCCACGTCCTGATTCTGAACTGGCCACATCATGCCATCCCTGGATGGACTTGGCTTTTGCCCTATTGACCCCTCTGAGGAAATGGGAGCTTGGTCCATTTTCTCACAGTTTGTTTTAGTTTCTGATCAGGTTGCCCTCCCCCTCTCATTACAAGATATCCCATACCAACTCTTTTTTTTTTTTTTGAGACAGAGTCTCACTGTGTTGCCCGGGCTAGAGTGAGTGCCGTGGCGTCAGCCTAGCTCACAGCAACCTCAAACTCCTGGGCTCAAGGGATCCTCCTGCCTCAGCCTCCCGAGTAGCTGGGACTAC
>CAUYSK010006703.1:0-45503 GCA_963575035.1 Avahi laniger | reverse complement strand
AGTGGGCCTTCATCGGATACCAGATCTGCTCGCACTGTGATCTTGGACTTTATGGCCTCCAGAGCTGTGAGATATGAACATTTGTTGTTTAAGACACTCCATACATGGTAATTTGTTACAGTGATCCAAGCAGACTAAGATTATAGAATTCATCAGTGGACCATCTGGGCCTGACGATGTCTTCTTTTTGGAGGGTCATTAATTATTGGAACAATTTCATAAATATATATAGGCTTATTCAGATTATCTATTTCTCCTTGTACGAATTTTGGTAGATTGTGTTTTTTTAAGGAATTGGTACATTCAATCTAAATTATCAAATTTGTGAGCATAGAGTTATTTGTAGTAGTCATTTGTTATTATTTTAAATACATGAGATCAATAGTAATGACCTTTTTTATTTCTGATATTAGTCCTTTGTATACTCCCCCCCATCTAACCTGTCTAGAGGTTTATTAATTTCATCGATCCTCACAAGGAATCAGCTTTTGGTTTGGTTGATTTTCTCTACTGTTTTCCTCTTTGCGATTTCATTGTTTTCTGCTTTAATTTTCTTTTTTCTTCTGTTTTCTGCTTTAATTTTATTTTTTCTTCTGCTTGCTTTATACTTAAATTGCTCTATTTTCTCTTGTTTCTATAGATGGGTATCTCAGTGTATTGATTTTAGATTTTCTTCCTTTCTAGTGTGTGCCTTTCATGCTACAAATTTACCTTACAGCTCTGCTTTCACTGTGTCCCACAACTTTCGATGTTATATTTTCATTTTTATTTAGTTTCACTTTTTGTTCAGTAAGCTTGAGAAGAATGTGTATTCTGCTCTCTTTAGATGGAATATTCTACAAATATCAATTAGCTCAAGTAGACGTAGAGTGCTGTTTTAGTTATCTATAGTCCCGCTGATTTTTCTGTCTGCCAGATACATTAATCACTGGCAGAGGGGTGTGAAATTCACCAAGCAAAATAATGGATCTGTCTATTGTCCTTTCGTTTCTGTCATTGTTTTCCCTCACATATTTTGATGCCCTGTGATATGTGCACACACAATAGAGTTATTATGTTACTGGAGAATTGGTTCTTTGTCATAATGTAAAGCTCCTCTGAATCCCTGCTGATTTTCTTTCTTTGAAGAACAGACTTCTCTGTCTCAAGATAATATAGCTACACCAGCTTTCTTTTAATTAATTAATGTTAGAGTGGTATATTGCCTGGTATAGATGCCCTTACTTTTAACCTCTCTGATTGCACTGATATTTAAAGTGATTTCTTACAGAGAACATAGAATTGGATCTTTTCTTTACCTACTTTGACGATATGTCATTTAATTAAAGTATTTCAATTATTCACATGTAAAGTTAAAATTATTGTGGTTGGATTAACATCTGCCATGTTTGGAACGTTTTTCTGTTGGTTGCAATTCTTTTGCTTCTTTCCCTTCCTCTTTTTCTGATTTTTCTGGTTTTAATCAAGTATTTTACTTTATTCCTCCCTTAACATATCAATACTACTTCTTTAATTTTTTTTTGGCAATTTAGAGTTTGTAATATATATTTATTAACAAATTTAAGTCTATTTTTAAATAATGCTGTGTCAAATTATGTGCCATGAAGTTACCTTAGAACAGTCCAGTATCTCCCTCCTATCTCGTACACCACTGCTGACTTTGTTTGACTTATGCAAGTGCTATTCTCACTCCATAAATTATGCTATCATTGCTTTAGGCAAACATCTATCTTTTAGAACAATCAAGAAAAAGAAAAATACATAGGTTTATTTTGCTTTTATTTATTCTTTTCTCAGTGTTGTTTTTTTTGTTTGCATAGATTACAGTTTCTAGCCTATGTCGTTTTCCTTCTTCCTGAAGAAGTGATTTTAATATTTCTTGTATGGCAGATCTGCTAGCCATGAATACATTCAGTCTTTGAGAAAGTCTTTATTCTCTTGCACTTTTAAAGACTACTTTGCTTGTATAGAATGCTAAATTGGTTCTTTTTATCTTTCAAAATTTTTAACGTCACTCCATTCTGTTCTTGCTTGCGTTATTTATGATGAGTTATCGGCCATAATTCTTGTCCTTGTTTCTCTATAGGTAAAGTAATTATTTTCCTTTGGTTTTTGTTTTTTTTTCCCAAGTTTTTTCCTTTGTCCTTGGTTTTCTACAGCTTGAGTTTGGTATGTCTAGATATGCTTTTTGGGAGATGGTGGTGCTAATTTATCCTGCTTGATGTTCTCTAACCTTCCTGGATCTGTAGTTTAATGTCTGTCATGAATTTAAGATAATTGTTGGCCATTATTATTTCAAACAGTTCTTTTGCAGACTTTTCTATTCCTTTTTCTGGGATACCAGTTGCACAGATGTTACACTTTTGAAATTATCCCTGCAATATGGTGAAATAATATATATTTTGTCTTTCTTCTGGTTTCCTGATATACCTCTCCTAAAACTCTTGACATCTCTATAGTAAATATGTTACATGCTAATTTTATATATAATAAAATGATTCTCAGCTGTCAGCATCTAGGTAGCTTCAGGATGGAGGCTGGTCGTTGGGAAAGACCAAGACATAACTAGAGGGTTGGGACTTTCCACTACACCCCTCCAATCTCTGGGGATGGAAGAGAGGCTGGAGGTTAAGTTGATCACTGATGGTCAGTGATTTAATCACAGATGCCTATATAAAGAAGTTTCCATAAAAACCCAAAAGGCCTGGGTTTGGGGGACTTCTGGATCGCTGAATACATGGAGGCTCTTGGAGGGTGGTGCGTCCAGAGAGGGCATGAGAGCTCCTCTCCCTTCCCCTATACCTTGCCTGTGCATCTCCCCATCTAGCTGTTCATCTGGACCCTCTTTAAATCCTTTATAGCAAACAGGTAAACATAAGCATTTCCCTGAGTTCTGTGAGCCACTCTAGAAAATTAATCAAATCCAAGGAGGGGTCCTGGGAATCCTGATTTATAGCCTGTTGATCAGAAGCACAGGCTACAACCTGAGCTTGCAGCTGGCATTTGATGCAGGGGCAATCTTGGGATGTGATGCTACCTCCACGTAGATAGTGTTAGAATTGAGTTGAATTGAGTTGAATTAGAGGACATTTATCTGGTATCTGCCAGAACATCTATGGCAGAATTAGTTTCTGGTTGGGAAAAAATCTCCACACATCTTGGTGACCAGAGGTAAAGTGTTCTGTGTTTTGAGAGTAAAGTAGGAAAAACTGAGTTTGTTTTTTTCAATATTACTGTCCCCAGACTTTGCATGTTCTGTTTCTGGGCTTTTTTAAAATTCTTTTTTCTCCCTGTATTTCAGGTTGGGAAGTTTTTATTGACCTGTCTTAAAGTTCACTGAGACATTGGCCATATCATATCAACTGACGAGCCCATCAAGATAGCCTTAACTTCTCTTATGGTATTTCTTCTTTCTAATATTTTTTCTTTTTTTTTCATTCTTAGAGTTTCCAACTCTCTGTTTATTTTACCTATTTATTATTGCATGTTGTTTACTTTTTACTATTAGAGACCTTAACATACTAATTATAGCTATTCTAAATTCTTAGTCTGCTGATTCCAACATGATATATGAGTTTGGTTCTGATGCTTTCTTTGTTTTTTCAGATTGTGCTTTTTGGGCCTTTCTGTAGTCCTTGTAATTGTCGAAAGCTGAACGTGATGTATCTGGTAATAGCAACGGAGGTAAAGTGGCCCATGGTGCTAGGTTTTATGTTGATCTTGTTAGAAGTTTGTCTGTGCTCGATATTTGCTGTAGCTACAGGGACCAGAGGCTTCAGATTCCTTCAGTGTCATTGCTTTTTCACCCCTGTTGACTTTGGGATTTCCTAGGTACTGCTCCTTATATAAAGCCTGCATTTTGCAGCTCTTTTAGCTGCAATCCATTCTTTTATACTGGAGCCCTGCTGCTGTGGCAGTACGGTGTGGTGGAGGGAAGCATCCTGTAATCTAGTGGTTCAATCTCAGTATTTCAGCAGCCATGAATCTGGGCTGTGACCTTCACAGGTGTTTTCCAGTAGCTTAGCTTTCTTTCCCCTTCCTCCTTCTGTCTTCCTTGACTGCATATTCTTAACTATTTTTTGAGGTTCTGACCCCTGATGATTATGTTTTCTCCCCTTCAGCCAGACAGGGAGTCTAGACAGGGCCGATTGGGAGGAATGCCCTTCCCCCAGCCGTGCCAGAGCCGGGAGGGCGTCTTTCCCACATCTTCACCCTCAGAACCTGATGTGGTCCCAGGAAAGAAAGCCCACGAATGTGTGGAGGCCACTCAAGGCCGGGGCTCCCAGGAGTCTAAGGGGAGGGGAACCTGCGGCTTTAAGGCCACATGTGGCCTTCTAGGTCCTTAAGTGTGGCCTTTTGACTGAATTCAAATTTTACAGAACAGATCCTTTCATTAAAAGGGGTGCAGCAGAGAAGGATGAAGCTTTTCTTGCCTCCTCTGGTGCTGAAAAAAGACCAATCTTAAAATCAGAAGTCCGCGGGTTCCCCACCCCAGCGGGTTCCTGCCGGTTCATGTCTCCCGTGGCTTCTGCCCCAGATGAGCGGATCTTGGCTATGATTCTCTGTATTTGTTTTTTGCTCTAGATTTGGGGGTGATAATTTTCCCTGTGACCTCAATTCTCTGTTGAGTTCAAGAAAAGTCATTGATTTTCTATTTGTCCAGCTTTTTCTTGTTTTAAATATAAGATGATAATGTCCAAGCATTTTACATGTCAGAGCTTAAACCACAAGGCTCTAAATTTTTCTTTTACATTTTAAAAATTATTAGTCCTATTGTCTATCTAGTGATGTTTCTATTATATCCCAGGCATTGTAAATAAATAAAATCATAAGTGCTCTGCCTAGTACCTTCCGTCAGTGAGGGTTCACCTTGCTCTTGTGGGCATTTATGATAAAGGGCCAATCACCTCGATCTAATCAAAATTACCTCGGGTCAGGGCTGGCTTGCAATTTTAGTAAAATTTGCCACATAGCCGGTAAGTCTCTGTTCCTTTTTTTTGTGAGACAGTCTTGCTCTGTTGCCCGGGCTAGAGTGCCGTGGCGCCAGCCTAGAACACAGCAACCTCAGACTCCTGGGCTCAAGCGATCCTCCTGCCTCAGCCTCCCAAGTAGCTGGGACTACAGGCATGCGCCACCATGCCCGGCTAATTTTTCTATATATATTTTTAGTTGTCTGGCTAATTTCTTTCTATTTTTAGTAGAGACGGGGTCTCGCTCTTGCTCAGGCTGGTCTTAAACTCCTGACCGTGAGTGATCCTCCTGCCTCGGTCTCCTAGAGTGCTAGGATTACAGGTGTGAGCCACTGCACCTGGCCCATAATTCTTGTTAAAAAAGGGAAATATTCGATCGCCACCTTTTCTCTTGGACTCTGAAGTTGTAAAGGGCAACAGTTTCCCTTCAGTCTAGCATCAGATGGGTCCCAACCAAGCACCACCCTTCCAGAGAGTTTTGAACGGACTTTGTGGTCAAGGTTTTTTCTTAAGACAAACAGATTCTTGGACTAGAGCAGACACTATATCTGAACCTAAAAGGAATACACATCATCCAGAAATCCTAGATAGACTCGGTGAGAATACATCCACTTGATGGGTCTTTGAGTCAACTGCTCTTGAGAAGACGAGTTTGTGCTGGGCTATCTCAGGAAGGTTACAGTATTTAGGCAGAATTTCAGAATTGAGGCGTGGGAAGAGGGTATGGATGTGTTCTGGCGTCCAAGTAGTAGAATGTAGCGGGTTATGGCTGCTATTTTTATCTTGTCCATTTGCCCAGCAAGCATTCCCAGCCCCTAACCCAGGTACCATGTTCTATCCCTTCTTCTCCACCCCCAACCTCAGGGGATGATCCCCGACCCCAAGCTGGCTGTGCGTGGTGTCCCATTCTTCCAATCACCTGCCTAGCACAAAGCTTGGCACGAGACCCACTCAGGCCAGAGTCCTTCCTTGAGATTTTTCTACGTGTAGCTGAGTCATAATACGGAAAATTATTAGAAATCTGGATTTCCGGCCACAATCTTCCCTAAAGCAAGGGGGAATAAAACAAAACAAATGAGAAACAGAGGGGGCAGGTCCTGGCAACACCGAGTCTTGGATCTAGCCTTGGTTCCTACAGCAGTTCCCTCAGTTCTTGCGGAAGCTAGTTTAAAATAGGTTTCAGGAAAACCATAAACAAATAAATAAAATAGGGTTCAGTCACTGAAGCTGAAAGAGATTCGGTTAATATACCAGGTCTTTGCCATAGTAGGATAATGTCACCTCCCTTTAGGACGTTGGTTCTATGGCAAGACAATTTCAAGTCCCAGCAATCCAAAAGCCCTCATAAACTTTTTGGATGCGTTGGAGTCACTGCATTCATGACGTTGACCACGAGATGGCGCCAAAAGCATTCTTTCAAAGTCATCTCGACCACCGACTCAAGGTGATTGCCGAACGCGCTGTCATTTATGCTCACGTGGAAGCTATTAGGTTGCAAAAATCTTTCCGTTCTATCTGATTCCACATGCACTCTGGCAGTTACAACGCGCCGTACAGAGACCGTTGCATATGATGGTCTTCAGCGAATGGTCAAATCACCAAAAGTTTGAACAAAGTGCACAGGTGAGGTTGATCACTTCTTTCAGAATAACACATCCACCTGCAGTGTGTTCAGGTAATTTAGTCCTATCAAAATGCTCTGCGCCAGCTGAGATCACCAAACTCCTGTCATGCACCCATCAAATTAATCTGATTAGCTCCCCTTTCTTCATGGACAAATACACAACTTTATGTGATTTTTTTAAGTAGTTTTCCCTGCTGACAATTTAAGGTCACAAGTTCACATCTCTGTCTCTCAACCATAGTTAGTGCTCACCGACTGGCCAACGGAGGCTCCTTAAAGCTTGCCTTCAGTTTCCGGTTGCAACCTACTACATTTTCCACACTTTTATTAACTGTTCGGTCTGGCTCCAGCTTGTCTTCTAAAAAGTCATTTTTCTTCACAAATTAGCATATGTGCCAAAGCAAGTCACTCTATCGCTTCATTCATCATGTCTTTGTTGAGAGAATATGCTATTTTTAATTGCTATTTCCCCTTAGAAAGTTCTTCCTTTCTCCCCTTCCAATACACACACACACACACACACACACACACACACACTCCTCTCTAAAAACTGTCTTTTCCTGCTGAAAATACTGTGGAAAGAACTTCAGCCTAGAAGTCTGGGTCTCTGTTTTCATCTGTAACAGCCTCACTCACATGGATTAATTAAGAAAGTACGTATAAAAGTGCTTAGTAAGTTGTTACATGCATAGACAAATAAGATATTTTTATTGCTAATAAAATCTTTCTGACGCATTTTCTCCTTTTCTGTGCTTTTTCTCCTCTCTCTCCACTCCACCTCCCTCAAGTCCGTTAGCCTGATGACTAACCAGCCAGGTTTTTTCTGATGATAGAACATGGATCTTAATAATCCAGTTCCTGAGAGGAGGTTACAGACTGAAAGTAGTTTGATATTAACGTTGAACTCTCTCAGGCGGTGGGGGCCTCCCCGCTAGTGTCCTTGCTGATGTTGAATCTCTGAGGCGGTCCAGTGAATAACAGCCCTCCCCTTTGCCTGACTTCTGAACCAGGAGAGAAATAAGATAAATGGGCCCGCAGAGGACCAACTTTATTCGTAAAGTCTCGGATGGAGAACAGAGCCCATCGTGAGAGTCTGACGGGCCTTCTAAGACCCCCGTCCAGATCCCAGAACCCCGCATCAGAGGGGACGTTGCTTTGGGAGCAGACTCACCCACGGAGGTCAGAAAAGGCAAAAGGGCCCCCTCACCTGGCTCAGGACTTCTGGCGGATTAGGTGCTGATCCCTGGCCCTGAGTTGCTGGGTCTGCTAACAGTACAAAATACTGCTAGTCTGCCGCTGTCCCGGGCAGTGATATTTCCGGCAGATTAGAAATAAGGATTGGCCCTTCGAAATCTACCGGATAGCTATTCATTCAGCAGCAGTGTCATTTAGTACAAAGACCTTCAGTCCTAGGGCCTGAGGACTCTGGTTCGAGCCTCCACTCTGCTAGCTGTTAGGACCGGGGTCCAGTGAGGGCCTCCGTCTCCTGTATGAGGAAAGATAAAACATGAGCCCTGGTAGCTCACAGGGCTATTGTGACTTTTGTAGATTTGAAACATCATAGACTTCCTCAATATAAGGTTAAGGATTATTTTTAATATCAATCTGAGTTCACTTTCCCATCTTTTCCCATGAAAGTTTTCATAAATCACTATGCATAGAATAATTATAAATCATTATTTTTCATACATAACTTTTATAAATAAAAATAATGTATAAATAATAAATCATTATGATCAATTCATGAAAACGTAAGAAAATAAGGCACCATCGTGGCTCCTGGTAGGAGGGAAGTGAGAAACCACAGATCAATACGATAGCATTGGCTGGGCGCGGTGGCTCACGCCTGTAACCCTAGCACTCTGGGAGGCCGAGGTGGGCGGATCGCTCAAGGTCAGGAGATCGAGACCAGCCTGAGCAAGAGCGAGACCCCGTCTCTACTAAAAAAGTAGAAAGAAATTATCCGGACAACTAAATATATATAGAAAAAATTAGCCAGGCATGGTGGCACATACCTGTAGTCCCAGCTACTCAGGAGGCTGAGGCAGGAGGATCGCTTGAGCCCAGGAGTTTGAGGTTGCTGTGAGCTAGGCTGACGCCACGGCACTCTACCCCAGGCAAGAGAGTGAGACTCTGTCTCAAAAAAAAAAAAAAATACAATAGTATCGGTACTGCTCTGGGTCCTGAGTTGATCAATGGCTCCACGGTGTCCAATGTATTCATAGGTTTCTAAACTTACACATGTGTTACAAGGATTCTTTTTTATATATTAAATATTGCATAATAAATGTTTGAATTTTTAACAAAAGTAGTAAGCATTATTGGGGAAAAAAGCTGTAAAGCAAGAGGTTAGAAATATGTTAACTCTCTTCAGGGGAAGCTTTGTGATTGAGATTCTTTTACTAATGAAACTTAAAAACACAGATTTTTATGTGTTAAAAGCAACATATCGAACCTATTCATTTCTTTAAACTGAGATCCCACCAAATTTCAGCCTTACAACAGAGTTCAGGACCCACTTTCCACTGAAAAATCTATCCCCTTTTGCATAGCAGGAGACCATTTCCTTTTCCGAGAAAGAACGCTCATCTAGTCTTGAGAAATAACGCATTCGTCATCACTGTAAATTTATCTGGAAGAACAACTGGGCTTCGCACGGGCCATCTGGAGAAGACAAACGTCTCACGGAAGCACGTGGGAAATTTCACTGACGACACATGTGGCTGCATGAACGGCTTTCAGTGTCGCCAAATGGAGAAAATTCCATTACTCACAAGGAAGGCATTTCAACAGCCACCTCGAAATAAATACACAACAATCTTTCAACGTAGCTAAAACATACGTAAGGTGTAGCTGTGTTTCTTTTCCACGTACTGACAGCCAAACATGCAGCCTCCGCAGAAAGAGGCCTATTTGGTTCAAGTCCACGGGGACATCCTTGAAATCTCTGCTTCATCCGCACACATTTCGAGAAACAGGACTTCCTGCAGCCCCCCCTGCCTTTGGACGCCATCCCCGCCCCTGAACTCTTGCGGGATGTCGTGGAAGAGGTCAAGGAAGAGTATTAGGCAGAAGATTAAGGATTCTGGTCCTGTATCTGCCACTGCTTCACAGGGTAACCTCACAGCAAGCCACGTAACCACCCTGCTCAGTTTGATCACCTACAAAATAAAGAATTAATTCCTCCTCTAGTTACATCGCAGGGTCTTTGTGAAGATACTATAATATTCATGCACCGTATTAGGATGATAGTTTACAACGTGACAAATGTTTCCAACAGACTGTTTCACTCCATCACAACTTTAGCCCCATTTTACAGATTAAAGTGATACCGCGTTAGGGAACCAGGAGTTGCTACCACAAACCCCAAAAAGTCAGTGGCTGAGTGCAGTGAGGGTATTTCCCACTCACGTAAGGTTGTAATGCAGCTGTTTCTCATCAAGGAGTGGCTCTCCTCTTCGAGGTGACAGAAGAGCTCAGACTCCTCTGTCTTGTGACTCCACCAGGCCCCAGGACCTCAGCGTCTTCTGGCCCCAGCTGGCAGACTGGCAAAGGAAAGGTGTTCTTTATTAGATAGCAAATGAAGTCTAACTCCCTAGCCTGGGAGTCGAGGCTCTCTACGAATGTCGTTCCAAACTGCTGAAATTCCTATTTATAATCTTTCCTCTATACAGATGTGTGTGCTTGATTTTCCTAAAACATCCTATGGCAGAGACTTTTGTTTAGAAAAATGGGCTATAGAACAGGTGATTAATCCACAAAGCATTTGTGCCCAGAAGTTTCCTACCTGGAGCAGAACTCACGTCTGGGGCAGAGAAGCTAGCGTGGGGTGTCGTCTCACACGGTAGAGACCACGGAGGTGCATGGATTCTTCTAGCAGCTGTTACAGCACAAATTCTGAACTGTTGCCAGAAGATCCACTCTCTTAATCTCATCCACGAATATAACGTGACAATAACATGACGAAATCTCCTGAATTGGAATTTATTAGAAAGCGTAGAGAGAAGAAAGAAATTCAAAAGTGTGGCCATGTAGCAATGCTTTGTGATTTCCGTTATACAGAAAAGCTGCTAAGAGGACGTTATTTACTTTCTTAGTAGAAATTGAACCTTTGGCCTAACATTTTGGCTTCTGTCTAGGAAACTGAATTTTCTTCTAATGATGTCACCAATTATTTCATGAGACCACGTTAGAAGGAAATGATATCAGTACTAGAAAATAAACGCTTCTTCCTCCAAAGCGAATCTGATCAGAATTCACAGATCCACTTGGAAACACTACACTTAGGAGAAGAGGTCTAATTGGACATCGCTTCAGTGATTATTATGCCTTTGTTAGCTGAGTGGCTTGTGCTGCTAAAACACATGACTTTGATCCAAAACTACCTCCACCCTGTGTTTAAAATAGCAAACCAGAATGAACCAACACCGACGACCAGAGCCAGACTTGTGCGAAAGGAGTCATGCTATAAATAGAGGGAAGAGAGGAGGCAGAGAAACAAGGTCAAAGAAACAACCAAAATGCTTTTCTTTAATACCCTCTCTCCCAGGGTAAAATGGATCACTTCTTACCTTGTTTTATTGAAGGCTGCCAAGGTTTGCACAACCGCCTGGATGCTGAGTGGTTCTTCCATGAAACAGCATTCCCTCCTAACAACGGCTGTGTTTACAGAAGAAACGCACCTTCCCACCCTCCCCCTGAAATTGGGACTTCAGCATTGTGGAGCCTCTAATTCCCAGTATTAATAAATCCCTTTGAGATGTTGCTAGCGTTCGTTATCCCTCCTGTGTTCAGATATGAGAGTGGTGTGTTCCATGCCAAAACTAACCACGGTGCAGCATTAGACAAATCTGCGTGTTTAGTATTGAATACCGGGATTTCCCTCGGGCCACAGGGGGTAGGACAGGGTGTAAATTAACAGTGACAGATATGCAGAGCCTCGAATGCTCTGCTTTTCTCTTACTCATAAATTAGAAAGGGAGATTTCTGGGAAGTCATCCTCCTGTGAGTTGGAAATAGCCCTTCCTGGCTGTCTTCCCTGGCACTGACCAGAGAGTTTGTGCTGTGCAGCTGCTAAAAGGAATCCGTGCACGTCTGTGGCCTCTCTTGTCTGACACAACACCCCACACTCGCTTCTCAGCTTCAGACCTTAGTTCTGCACCAGGTGGGAAACTTCCAGAAGCTTCTGGCACGATTACCGATCTCAGCTAGACTCAGGTTTAATTATTATTTAGTTTAGCTTAATAGTTGATGCTCTCCAAAAACTACTCAGCAGGAGACATTTAGATTCTATAAGCATTCAGCAGAGTCTATTGTGGATATTTTATGTTTAAACCATTAAAATTAAGTTCTACGATGGAGGGAGGAATCTCTTAATATAACATGTACCGCTCTAAGTCTGTGCTTTAGTTTTCACCTTGCAGAGCCTTAGGGTTTTGTAGGGTGCACTAGAGAGCATCATTAAGGCAAAGGGAGACCAAGTGATGGGGCTCTGGGCCTTGGGAACCCCGACCCTGGTTCAGTCAAAGTGTTATGTTTTGGAGTTCTATGGAAGATTTCATTTGGCAAAAAAAATAATTCTATAGCTAAAAAAAAAATGTGTGTGCACAAGCACACACATAGGCATATATACATATACACTATACATATATGTTTATAAAGCCATTTTTTCCAGGATTGTTTCATTGGCAACTCACTATAGCTTAGACTCAGTTTTCTCTAACTGCAAACCCAGTTCACTCTAGCTGAAGTAAGGGGAAAAGATTTTATTGACTGTTGTATTTGGAAAGTCAAAGGGTTTTCTGGCTTCAGGCATTGGTGAATTAAGGGTATTGAGCTATATCATTGAAGGGGTCTCGCTTTTTCTCTCTGCTTTCCTCCGTGTTTATTTCATTCTTAAAAGGTCCTTTCCTTGTGGCAGCAAAGATGACCCCCAGGACCTCTGGATCTGCACCGTTCTTACCGCTGGCAATCTCAGAAGAGGTGAGAACCGATCTCCCTGTGTTTCAAAAAAGACTCTGCTGGATGCTCTTGGGTTGTGTGTCCACCCTTGGGCCAGAAAAAGTCCTCTCACCCGCCAGCCGGGGGCACACGCCAACCTCTGTGGAAGAAGATGTTTGCCCAGTAGTATAACACAGCAGCAAGAAGAGAACATACGGAAGAGAAAAGACTGCATTTACACACCATATCGCCGAAACGAGGTAGGACAACTACCTTGGAAAAAAACTAAAACTAACCGTGTAGCATTGGATTGGAAATGGACGTGTTAGAGAGAATTTAAGGTTTTTAAGACAGATAGATGATAGATAAATGACAAATAGAGATAATAGATATAGATGATAGACTAGAGACAATGATAGATATAGATGCTAGATAGACAATAATAAATACAGAGGTCAGAGTGGGGGGCGGGGCAGAGAAGCGACAGGGATGGGAGCTTTGCTAATATCTAGATCATTCCAAGCTGAAGCAGCAAGTGCCAAGGCCCTGAGGCAGAAATATGCTGATTGGTTTCAAAAAGGAAAAGGCCACAGAGCGGGAGGTGGGGGGGACTGTGCTAGGGAAGGCACGATAGAAATCAGGCTGGCGGGGTGCCCAGCGGTCTGACTGCACCAACCCTCCGGGTACCGGGGCAAGGATTTTTATCTTCATCCTCCGTATAACGGGAAGCCACTGGAGAGTTCCCAAAGTGGGAGTGACATGATTCAATTTATGATTTAAAATTATCACACTAGCTGCTGTTTACCCAATGGACTCTTTGGGGAACGAGAGCAGAGGCGGGAGATCAGTTGGAAGAGTCTGAGTGTAGCCCAGGTGAGACGTGAGGACGGCTTAGGCTAGGCTAATAATGGTGGAGAGGTAGTAAATGGCTCCAAATATAAGAACAAGGAATATTTTGGAGGCAAAAAGGTCTGTGACTATAAACCCTCTCCTACTGGTTGTTCTTTTTTTTCCCCTGGGGGCTGCAGGGAAGGGCAGTCCGTGTGCAAAACAGGAATCCACTCACCTGCCCTTTTCCGGATTTCATCAGAGAGCTCTCACTCACCCTCCAAGGCACGCTCACATCCTGCCTCCCGCACACCCTTCCACCCTGCAGCGATCACGTCTCACACTCCCATCGCACTTCGTTCCTGGGCCAGAAAACAGCGGCCTCAGCACTTCCTCCTGCCCTTAGTGGTTCGTCTCCACTTCCAGGTTCTCATAAGCTCCAGAAGGGCGGGTTCCCGTCTTAGGCAGCAAAGAGTGTCAGGACTAACGGAGCCTGAGTCATGGTAGGGATTTCCGAAGATATGAGCTAATGTGTAAACAGGATAACTGTTAAACACAGCATTTTCCAGAGAGAGACATTAGAAACTGTGACGCCATGGTAACTCACTCGTCCCTCCATTGGCCAACCAAATTTCTGCAGAACCCGCTGGATAGAACAGGATTTCCACAGTCATTTCTCTGCCCAACGCGAACGCAATTCCAGTTCTGCAGGAACAATTTCAGGACCTGCCTTGCAGCCAGCACTGAAAATTCCTTCCAGCTGGGAACTCTGGCGGGTTCACAGGTGCCCCATTTAGCAACGGCCAGATGTCAGGGCTGCCTGTACGGAAAGACGGTTACTGTGATAAACGGGGTTTCGGCCAAGGCCAAACCCACAGGTGACCCAGCACACGAGCATCGCCAGGAGGACGTTCATACCCAGTGGGTTCACACCCTGCTCCCAGTCACGGTTTGATTCCATTCACACTACACGTTTTTGTGTTTTCTCTAATTCCACAATAAATAAAAGGAGATAAATGAGAATCAGAGAATCGTCAAAGGCTGAAAAGCCAGTGAGGGCTTAGTCACAATCAGAAAATCTCATGACTCTCTATCCCATTACCCCTTAACCATTATTCAAAAAATAAAAATAAAATCTAGCCCCGATCCACTGGGAATAAGAGTTAAAAAACGAAAGCAGGCGCACAGCTGGTGCTATGATCCTAACTTCGAGTCTCATTCCCAGACCCCCGCCCTGCCCCCACCGCCCATCACAACCCACTCTGTCCCACGGGAAAGTAAGTGAGGCCAGAATCAAAGATTGAGGGCAGCTTTGGCCAAGAGGCGGTCTGCGCAAGCACGCTGTATCATCTGTGATCACGAGAAACCAACGACCCTCGTCAAGTATGTTAAGAGATCAACAGAGTGCCCGAATTACAGCGCATGCACTGAGGAGGTCACGCAAGTCACCAGGACAAAGGCGACATGCCTTGGAAAGTCTGTTGATACAGGGAACCTTGTCTTGGAGACCGTTCTTTGCACCCAACTGCCATCCAGGACTATTTACTTTGTGCGCTGAGGCTGTGTGTACCTTCACACACGGCTGCTCATCCAGTCCCCGGATGTGGCGTGGTATTTTAGAAGCCCTTAGCATTCCTAGACCCTGCTGTCTGTACATACCACCAGACATATTTGAAATAAACATAAGGCAACCTCAAAGCTCTATTAATAAGTCTATATATACAAGGGTTAGATGGAAGGTCTGATTTACCTGATGAGATTTTTCTACCAAATGCCGCCTACTATTGACATCTCATTGCGATAACAGAAGAGTCAAGAGCACTGAATCCTGGACACAGTGTTTCGAAAGTGGGCATGCAGTAATATTAGGGAAGGAAAACATAAAAGGAGTCCTAAGAAGCATAAGCTAAGTCTGAGCTTTCCAAAAAGATGGTTTTAGTAACATGGCAATTCCTTAAGCAACTTGAAAACTAGCTGTGTACATCAGACTTACGAGAGTTCTGACTGAGATCGCATTAGATTATCTAGTGAATACGTGATACTCTCACTGTTGTTGCAGTGCTCCTGGAAAGATCCATTTTATCAGTGTCCAAACAAAACAGCTACTAGCTGACCTGTCAACTTTTCTGAGAACTGGGCTCCTAAAATGGATTTAGTAATCCAAGCCATAATGAATATCAAAAAAAAAAAAAAAAAGAAGAAGAAAAAGAAAAGAAAAGAAAAAGGAACTCCTTTTTCTGGGTAAAAAAGAAAAAAACACAAGACAGTCACTCCAATATACATTTTGGATTTGCTGATTTTCTGTCAGGATCATCCCAAAGGAGACTTAAAGCAATAAGAAAGAGAAAGGGCCGGGGGTGAGAAGAGAAAGGCAGATGACCACGGCGTAACCAGTTTGCAGATTTCCTTCTGGAATGAACTCCACCTGGCTGGACGGGAAGAGTGTATACTGACCGTGCTATGCCAGGCCTACCTGTATAGTTAATTAGATGGAATTGTCTGAATTCCTCTGCAAAATAACTGAAGTTTGTGACTTTGCTCAAGGCAGAGTCCACAGGGCTAGAGTCCAAATATCTAGGCTAAAAAAACAAAAAAGAAAGAAGAAAAAAAGGCCAGTGGTTCATATTCTTGTTCCCTAGCTGTTCCAGCCCAATAAAATCTAACAATGTCATTGAAATAAAAAACAAAACAATCTTTGTTTGTAGGAAGAAAGAATTTAACTTACTCAAAACCACAAGAGGGTGAAGGGGAGGGGAAAATAATGCAACACACACATTTAGAAATATAGAATTTATTTGTATTCATGATAAGACAGTTTTGCATTCTGTACATGGTTACGGAAGAGATATAACGCTCTCAGGAGTTTAAACAGCATCATATTGCTATCAAACATTGCTTGTGCTCTGTGAGTTGGAGAAAACTTATTTCCCCCTTTAAAAAACGTAAGGCTCAGTTTCCAAAAGGTAATTATACCAGTTATTTTCTGCTTATGAGACTGGGAAAGTTCGGGAATAAACCACAAAGGGGCGGAGGGCGAGGGACGATTCCACACACTATTCGCTCATTCCTACCGAAGAAGCTCCATGCGATTTTTTCTTGTAAAGGCTCCTTCTATTTGAAAATGTGTTTAGTCACAAAAACAAACAACTCAGTGGACGGGAGGGGAACGAGGTGTAGATCTCCGGCACACGAACAAGGAAAACTAGCCAAGCTCTTCATCGCCAGCTGCTGGCTAAAACGTGCTCGCCTGTTGCCTACGTATAAACGCGCGCACGCGCTAACTTTGACTCACTCTTCTTGCGTGAAGCTTACCAAATGGTATTTCTCTTTCGGTGTCGTAGTAAAAAATGATTTACATTTCCTTTACGCTTCCAGGTCAAGTAGCCACAGAGTCGTCCTGTCTCCCGAATACACGCCTCCGTTTTTCCTTCCAGCCGAGCGGCCGAACAGAACACAGCGGTCGCCCACACTGACGTGCGCCCCACCCTTGAACTGACTGAAGGGAGCGGGAAAGCTAACTAAGAAAAGAGAGTCTGGGTTTTACTTTTTTTAAGTTACCATATCGACAAGTTCCAAACGCACGTTAGAGGCATTTTTTCCTGTGCAAACATTTCATTCGATCAACACCAGCACGATCATTTCACCAAAGGCAGTTGCTGTTTTAACTCAGCAAAGAACCTTGCAATTCACGGGGCTCACAGAACAACCACCACCACGAAACAACAAAGGGCACCTGTCGGTTCTGCCTCTGGCATAAAGAGGTAGAGACAATCATTCTGTAGAAAAGATTAACAATAAAAACAAAACAATAAAACAAAACACCCCTCCCCCCCAAAAAAATAATAAAAACCATTCCATGCGTAAGGCGAGCTCTGCAAAGCCAAGTTTATGTGCAGGGTGGCATCAGTCCGACTCAGAGCTCAGAGACCCGTTGCCCGCGATCATCTTGCTGTAATTCTTCTGCTGCTCCTCCTTAAAGGTGTCCTTCACCTTCGCTCTCTTCAGCCCTCCGTCCCTGGGAATGGGAAGACAAGCATAAGCTACTCCCCAGCGGCGCTGGGACAGGGCCACCCGCCGCACAGTGCCGTGACACTGACCCGGCTTGTCAGCAACCGGACCAAGGACGCTGGGTTTGGAAGCAGGAAAACCCAGATTTCAGTCTCTTACCAAATGTATGTTACTTTGAGGAAAGACTCATCTCTCTGATGTTTGGTTAAAATAGAAAAACAAGAGCCCCACTCTGTTTCTTTTATAGAAGGTAGGGCTGCTGTATTAAATACCTGGATTGAAACAAGGATTATTGACACTAGCGTTATTTCCCTATGTTTTCCCCCTAGGAAAGCAAAATACTGGTTTTTCATCTACCTATGCCTTACTAGAAAACCACATGGAAAATTTTAGATATATACACAAGAAATGGTGAGGGTGCTACAGACGGGTGGGTAAATTTCTTAACTGTAAACGGGTTAAGCGTTATTCAGATCTAACCCTATGTTTCACAAGTTACATTTTCCTTCCAAGCACTGTATTTCCGATATTTATAATCTTCCATGTTACAAAACTGACTCAGAATCAAACAAACAACAAAATCACAAACTGCATTCACCCCGGAGTGAATGTCCGTGTAAGCAGCATTGCTTCACTCAGAGCCCACAGATCTCTGAACTCTCTCCAGGGCGGGGAAGCACAGACCTGCCCGGGCATCCGGGCTCTGCATGCCCGTCCTTCGGACTATGCAGAGAAACAACAGACCGGAAGGGCTGGGAGGAGACCGGGCCACTGTCTGCCTCCTAATCTAATGTTTCAGATTTTAGCTCCTAGGAGAGTGCGGACGGAGAAATTGCTTACTTTATATTGTGCCTGTTTAATTTTAACCAGTTAAGCATTCATGTTTACCAAGTGCTTCTGATGATGATGAATGATCGCAGGTTGGCCAGCGAACTCGAGGCCGCGAGGACAGAACTTGACCTCCATACGGACACCTGCCTGAGACCACTGCGACGTTCTGGCTTCTAGAGCCAAACCCAAGACACAGCCCACCGGGAGTCCTCAACTCAGAACAGACCGTGATCCACACGTTTTCCAGGGGCTCAGTTGGGGGAAGTTTTCATGAAATGAGATAATACATTGTCACTAGGCCCCCAGAATTGCCCACATAAGCCTCTTTTAACCAAATGAGCTGCCTCTAACTCTGCACAACATTTACCTGAACGGTGAGAACTAAGAGCGGGGGAGAGAGTAAGAGAGGCCTTTCTCCTTTCCTGAGGTCCAGGCCAAAAACAGGCAACAATGTGCAGTTAGCAACGTTTGTTTTGAGCAACCTGACATTATTTTTGTACAATTCTCCTTCCCAAGCACCCAGTAAACTTCGTGCTGCTCTAAGCACCCCAACTGTGACATGCCTCTTCTAGGGACTTCAAAGTTTGACCCATCTGCTCTTTCCAACGGCAGCAGATCTTAGTTCTTAAGAAAAGCAGCAGCCCTACAGAAGAGCCAGTTTAAGATCATACAATTAAATTTTCATTTACGCTATGAAAAGAGCAATCCAGACATGTTAATTCATATCTGACAGGTAGATGACAAATATATCTGGAAAGGCAATGAGGCTATTTTCTTTGTTAAAAAGAGGCTGGGTGATTAAATGAAATCTCTTACTGTAAAATTGCACATGGCCTCGTAAAATAAAATTGAAAAATCCTGAGGATCATTTTTGACAAATTTAGCTGAGCCAGTCTGAGGGCGAATCTGTCCTTGGCTCACTCCTCTGAGTGGTTTCTGTCCCTCAAGGCTTCCTTCCTTGTCTCTGTGGCTGAGAACACACACAGTTCCAAAGCCCCAGGCTTCTCATGATGGCTTCAGGCGAGGAGCAGAAGGGCCGGAGGTCAGGGACGAGGAAGGAGGAGAAAAGAGTTTAAAGGAAAGAGTTTTAAGAAAAATGAAAAGGAAGCCGGTTGCACATATGAACACAGATCACTAGGACATCTGTGAACTAGGGGAAACCTGCGATTTCATGACATTGTGATATCTGTATTTAGCTTAACGCATTCCAATTTAGATGGCGTAAAACAAATATCAGTCTCATACCTTAGAGCCAGTCAGGTGCCCCTAGTTGAGAGCTCATACTCCAGGGGGACTCAGCTGGCATTTGATCAGAAGGCCACCTTCCAGAAGTGCCCCTACATAGCTTTGGCTATCTTTATCTTTATCACCCATCCATTTCCCAAGCTTTATTAATTAGTATAATAAATTTTAGAAATAGGCTTTCATCTATTAGTAGCTTCTTAGAGTCATGGATGCCAGAAACAGGCTTTCCTGGGTAAAATTAGTGTTATTCACAATATGTGAATGGGTAAATTGTTTTAGTGATATTTCCCACCCTTGCATAAAGGAGAACAGTAAGTCCTCATTTAACGTCATTGATAGGCTATCAGAAACTGTGATTTTAAGCAAAACGATGTAGAACAAAACCAATCTTTTTCTCTTCAACGTTATAACGAAACAACATTGAACAAAATAATATTACTCGAGGACCTTCTGTAAGTCGTTTTGCTTAAAGTCATTTCCAAGAACCTATCGACGATGCTAACTGAGAGCTTCCTGTGTGAGAACCCAGCCAGCCCTACTTCCAGGGCACACACCCCAAACAGTCCTGGGTCCTTCTGCTGGTTAGAAGGTTCTTGGTTGCTTGGGGGACAGCCTGACTCAGTTGACCGAATCCTGCTCCTAGAACATTGCTACAATTGCCTCAAATGAACTTCTCATGTAAAATGTTTTTGAAACACCAAAAGAGACAGCAGGGACTTTATTGAACTTATTGGACACGAAGTATAGACTGTTTTGTGACAGCTTACTATTAGAATGTCTACATGTATGTAAGAATTTGATCTCCTCTGATAATATAGGCATAGTTAACTGCCGCTGTTACAGACTGAATGTTTTAGTCCCCTCCAAAATTCATGTTAAACCTCTAACTCCCAATGTGATGGTTTCTGAGAGGTAGTTAGGGTTAGATGAGGCCATGAGGGTGGAGCCCCCTTGATGAGATTAGTGCCCTTCTAAGAAGAGGCACTAGAGGGCTTGCACACTCTCCCTCTCTGTGCTTGCACAAAGAAGAGGTCACAGGAGCACACAGGAGAAGGCAGCCGTCTGCAACGCAAGGGGAAAAGCCCTCACCCAAAACCGACCATGCTGGCGCCCTGATCTCACATTTCCAGCCTTCAGAACTGGGGGTCAATAAGTTTCTGTTGTTTAAGCCACCCAGCCTACGGTACAGTAAACCCCCTTGTCCACGATTTCACTTTCCACGGTTTCAATTACTGGCAGTCAACCCACAGTCTGAAAATATTAAGGTATTCTGAGAAAGAAAGAGAGGCCCCATTCACATAGACTTTATTATAGTCAATATATTATTCTAATTGTTTTATTCTTAGTTATTGTCGTTAATCTCTTACTGTGTCTAATTTATAAATTAAAGTTTATCACAGATATGGATGTATAGGAAAAAACATAGCATAGGATCTGGTACTGCCCATGGTTTCAGGCATCCACTGAGGCTCTTGGAACGTATCCCCCACAGATAAGGGGGAACTACTGTATTTTGCTTTGGCAGCCCAAGCAGAGTACATTCTGTACTCAACTACATCCCATCTCCTTCAAACAAACAAAAAACTAAAGCCACAGTTATTCATACGTAAAATATTTTACTTCTTTCCCTTTCTTTCAAGTTGCTAAGCTTTCCTGAATACAGTTATAGCCCGAGTTGGTATGAATGAGCCCAGAAGTAGCCCCTTGACTTCCACTGCCCACCCCACTCCCAAATCCATTTTCCCTTTCTTCTTCGGGAAAAGAATCTAGATTTTAGCGAGGCACATGGCCACCCAGAACAAATACTACATTCCCAGCTTCCTTTGCAGCTGGATGTTTCCACCTGACTTGAGTGCTGGCCAATGGATACAAGTGTTTAAGTGGCATTTCCAACTTCCTTCCAGCTCAAGCTCTTAAAGAGACGGGTGTGTCCTCCTTTTTTTAATTGCTTCCTCCACGCTGGGTAGAGCTGGAGCAGCCCTCCTGGACCGCACAGTAGAAGCACAAGTCGAGGTCAGTGGAGCGACACAGAGCTGTTACACCAGCCTTCGCCGCCCACGATTTAAGTGAGGGAGATAAACTTCGATCCTATTTAAGCCGTTGTTCTTATGCACAAACCACTATCACTTTCAAACAAACCTACCAATAACTAGAATAATAAATGGCAGTGGTAACAGCGATGTTTTTCCTCTAATTAAAAAAAAAAAGTGATAGTATTTCTGAAAAACTTCTTACCAGGGAAGTTCAGTCAATCCTCCTTGTATAGCAATAGCAGACTTAACCCTATTAGCAAACTGGACTGCATCTTCTCCTTTCTGTTTAAAAAAAAATATATATATATATAAGTTCATCTTGGGTATAGCGTTTTTAATACCTCAAAACATCTTATAATCATTTATATTTGTTTTAAATTATAAGATTCACATTTCAGCTCAAATACTTTGTACTCGTAGTCAATCAAAGCTGATATCTTTTGTTCTAGTAAGAAAATGCAGTGCTGTATTTAATTTTTTTTAGCATGTACATGCATTATTAGACTCTTTATTAGTCTCACCCAAGAAACATTATATCATATCTATAGGTTCAATACACCAACAGCAATTGTAAAATTCTTATGGAAAACAGTCTCTGAATATAAAATGGTCTGATCTGAAGAGAGCTAACTACATTGTTAAAATGACTCACTGCTGAGAAAGCAAAAAGGCATGATAGGGAGAAGGGAGATACCCAGGTTTTCAGGCAAAGGTTTTCTTGCCTTTATTTGATTAGATAAAGTGCCAAAGACCAGCTGTTATCTAAGGAATACCTCTCTGGTCATGGGGGGCATGTACCACACGTCACAGACGATGGCCCAGCTGGTCATCACTCGAAGCAGGTAGCTCACCATGTTGTATTTACTGCTGTTCCAAAAGGCATCACCGAACTGAGGGTTATACTGGAAAAGAATAGAAAATGCATCCTAGTTAGGAACTAAGCGGTGGCTTCTCATCCATGTCAACGTTTTTAGGGTGGCAGGCCAAGTATCTTTATCTGACCCTAAGACAAAGAGAAGTCACTTTGCTTAATAGAATTGATCCAAAAAAGTAAACGAGACCAGCTAAGTCCAACTGCTTTCCTAACTAGAGCCCAGAGCACTGCAGCAAGAGTCATCCACGTGACTCTTAAGTATCCGTTCCCACACTTCCCTGGGAGGTCAGTGAGCGCAGTATCCGTCTTGCTTAGTCACTACCTCCTCGGTACTTAGTACAGCACCTGCCACGCAGCCACCCCGTGCAGAGCTGTCTACAGACCAGTAGAGACAGAGAATGAGAACTCAAATGGGGCAAAATGTAAAGAAACGGTGAATCTGAGTAAAGAGTACATAAACTGTTCCTCGTTCTTGCCAATTTTAAGTTTGAAATCATTGAAAGAAAGGTACCAGTCCAACGCTTGTTTCGCTTTGTTTTGTTTTCTGGCGTCTGTTTTACCTTAATCGCAACTGGATGTATGGTTCCTCCGATTTCAAAGCTTCCCTTTTTAAACATCATGACGGAAGTGTTGTTGATGCATGTTCCTGCAGGCGGGTGAGGGTGGCGTGGTGAATATTTTTAAAGGCAGTCGTTTTTTAAATAAATTTTAAAAGGGATTATTTTGATACAAAATAATTTAAAATATCAAAATTACAGACATCATACTACCATTGCACACATGAATCCCTGCTTAAGCAGTAGGCAGTAATCTAACGGTTCTAAACAAGCTTAACAACGAACTTTGACTTTTCACTGAACACTCTGTGGGTACAAGTGACAATGTCAATACATTTAAAACAGGATCCTTAAAAAGTCATGGACAATAACGGTCCTGAGTTCATTACCCAGAAATGATGTTTGAAATCAAATCGCAAAATAAAGCAGGGAATAAATAGCTCAGAGAAGGCCATGCCATCCCTGGAGGACAGCAGAGATTTGGATTGAAAATGCCAATTCTAGAACAATTTTATTCATCATACGCTTTCGGTGGTTTGTTGCTATCAACTCCAGCTTGGTAGGCGGTCCCCATTCTTACCTTCGGGAAAGATTAATATGGGTAGTTTTTTCTTATCCGCGATATGTTCTTTTAGTCTGTGAGGAAAAATAAAGGACCAAAATTCTACCTTTAAAAAGAGATAGCTGGGAGTCCTTTTCAATATTCTTTATACTTTCCTAGCACAAATATAATTTTAAAGCAATAAGGAGAAAATAAGTAAGATATAAATAGAGGAAATAAACGCAAGTCGTTCCCTTTCTAAAAAAGCATAAGGAGATCTGCACTATTGCGATTTCTCCAATTTCCCAGGGAGTGGCTGCTGCCTGCTCTTAGAAAAGATCGCTGGACAGCCGCGCGACGTGCGCTCTGCAGCCCCTGTGCTTATCCTTCCTTGTCTGAAAAATGGGACCACCGACTGACTGCGGGACCTCTCTGCATCGCGGCCGTCCAGTGCAAGGCGACGCCTTAAACGAGTCGGGACGAACTTTCCCGTTAAACACACACTGAAGCCGAGAAGGACGGACGTTCTTCCAGGCTCGGTCCCGTCCTCCCGCAGCCAGCCCTGTGTTCCGCTCGGCTCATGAGAAGCGAGAAATACGGCGGCTGCCAGTGTCTCATTACTAGACAATCCCGAGGCAGAGAACACCCTTTCTCACTGGAAGCGGATTTCAGCAAGTGCTTTTCGTTTCACCGCTAAGAGCTCGGGCACCTTCGTGTTAACAGAGCAATGAGCAGAGGCTCCGGTTAAAGGCCTCGGGCGGAGAGCTGTGCTCGTTTCCGCAGCCTCCTGGCCGCTCAGCTCTACCTCCGAGCTGAGGCTCCTTCTCTCACTTCCCTTTCTCTAGCTGGATTCAAGTGATAATGGTCATTCATCAACACGAAATCAACCATCTCTTTGTTTAGCAAACAGTTACCAACTAATTATTTAACCTCCAAGGGGATAATTTTTAACCTCAAAAATTCAGAGACTGCACCATACCTAAAGCACAGCGATATAGACAGACGGGCCTTCTGACCCCATCCTAAATCCCTCTTTGACTACAGAATTAAAATTTTCAAAAATCTGGCGGAGACAGGTGATTCACCAGAAAGTCCAACTACAAATAGAGCTCTATATGTCTTAGCTTTATCTTCAGTGTTTTTCTGCCCTGTTTGGCAGGAAGGTCAAGATTTACCGGCTTTGCCCGGGCGCGGGGGCTCACGCCTGTAATTCTAGCACTCTGGGAGGCTGAGGCACGAGGATCATTTGAGCTCAGGAGTTCGAGACCAGCCTGAGCAAAAGCAAGACCCCGTCTCTACTAAAAATAGAAAAAATCAGCCGGGCGTGGTGGTGCACATCTGTAGTCCCAGCTACTAGGGAGACTGGGGCAGGAGGATCGCTTGAGCCCAGGAATTTGAGGGTTGCAGTGAGCTATGATGACGCCACTGCACTCCAGCCTGGGTGACAGAGCAAAACTATCTCCAAAAAAAAAACCTTTACCAGCTATTATGCTACCCCAGTGAATACTGAGTAACCCCACAGCTTACCTCTTAGTGACCAGGTGTCGATCCTTCATTTCTGAGCGTTCAAACCAGACATGTGGACACGCCCTGACCATGGCTCTCTGAATGATTCCCATCAACCCACCGTGAACCTGGCCAACCTAGAAAGACCACGACAGAAAGAGAAAAATATAACGGCACAGCTATCTGAAGAACGGTTTTTTTTTAAGTACCAATAAATTCCTATTCCCCACTGAGAAATCAGACTGGCCTTCTTAGTTCGTAGTCTGGTCAAAGGACTTGAACAGCCAAATGTAGGCAAAGGGTATTCTTTAGTAGCATCTTTCGATTTCCAGTTACACTGCTGCATTAGCTATCCTCTAACTTTAACAAACAGGCTCCTTCAACTTAGTCAAGATTAGAGCAATATAAATTATAATTATGCTTTAATACCATTTCAAACCCACCCAATTGACAAAGATCTAAAAGCTTGACCGTACACTCTGATGCACGGCTATGGGAGACAGGCCCTCTCGTACACTGCTTGTGGGAAGGGAGAGAGGATTACGACACAAACAGAAGGAAATGTGGCAACATCTATCAAGATTACATATACATCTACCCTTCATTTCAATAATTCTTCTTCTAGGAATTTACCCTGAAGATATACCTCCAACAAAATGGAGATACATAAGCACAGGCTACTAATTACAGTCTTACTTCTTATTGCAAAATATTACAAACTACCTGAATGTCCAGATATAGGAAACTAGATGAATAGACCATGGTGCATACATATAACGGGAAAAGAGCAAGGCTGATCTCTACGACTGATAACAAGTGACTTCCAGGAGATATTATTAAGAGAAAAAAGCAAAAGAGCAAATACAGTATGCTACCTTTTGTGTAAGACTGAAGGGGAAATAATACATACACATTTGTTGTTCTCTACAGAAAGAAATATGGAAAGGATAACCCAAACCAATGAAGTTGGGAACCCACAAGAGCAAAGGAAAGGGTAGAACGAACATGGCAGGGAGGGGCACTTCCGCGAGTGACCTTTCTTGTCTGGCTTTGACACTGAGAAGCATGTGGGTGCCCTACACATTCAAAAAAATAAAATTAAATCAACAAGGGTGGGAATAACGAACTGAATGCAAACTAAAGCAAATGAACCCAACTGTCTTCCATGAATAAAAGAAAGGTGCTGAAGGAAGAAGAGAATATCTAAGGAACTGACTTAGACAGTATCTGACCTCATCCCTCCATCTCGGCTGAGGTAGCAAGAACTGCGACCACCGAAGGTAGTATTTACTGGTACTTTAAAAAAGAAAAGTCACTGAGAAGAGGTCTTTAATGTTCTTCAGATACATAGCTTATATTTAGCCAGAAAAGCCAATCGTGACCGCTGGAGGCCAGCAGGACAGTTTCCTCCCACCGCTGCCTAGTGCCACCTCTGATTTAAATTCCATTGGCTGATGTCTTCAATTTGGGGCTTAAAAAAAGAAAAAGGAAAAAATAATAAATTCAACTGGCTTCAGGTTTCTACCAGTCAACCCACTGGTCTGTTTGTAGTTAGCACGCTTTTCTAAACCGTGGCTAATACTGTAATTACAGTTATACGTAGTCAAAAGTCAAGGAAAATGGCAACAAAATTCTGAGGTCCCCAGTCACAATGGTTCTACTCAACTCTGCCGACCAGGACACAGAAAGCGTCTGGTCTCAGAAACGCAAAAATCACGATTAGGCAGTGCCACAGTTTAAATGTGATCCCCGGGTTGACGGATTGGGAACTTAATCCTCCATGCGACAGTGTTGGGAGGTGTTTAGGTTTGAGGGCTTTGTCCTCATCAACAGATTAACGCCACCTTAAAACAGCCAGGGGCAGCGCCTCACGCCCGCAATCCTAGCACTTTGGGAGGCTGAGGTGGGAGGATCGCTGGAGCCCAGGAGTTTGAGGTTACAGTGAGCTATGATGACACCATCGCACTCTAGCCCAGCAGGAGAGCAAGACCCTGCCTCAGAAAAAAAACAGGCTCTCAGGAGTGGGTTCCCTTTCTTGCGTTCTTGGCCCTTCCACCATCCACCATGTGCTCACTCAGCAAGAAGGCCCTGACCAGATGCCAGCACCTTAACACTGGACTTCCTTGCTTCCCCAGCTAAGCGCCAACAAATTTCTGTTCATTGTGAATGACCCGGTCTGTGGTGTTCTGTTACAGCGGCACAAAACAGACTGAGACAGGCAGGCTGGCTGCCTGAGCCTCTGCTTCCTCCTCTAGAATAAAATCTCAGTCCTAACCTCACTAGATTACAGAAAAGGTAAAATATAATGGGTGAAAGGTGCTTCTCCGCACACATACAATGATTATTACATACATCCAGAACTACCCTGGGGGTCTCTCGAGGGTTGTTAACATGCGGGTCCTTGTATGGGCTTTTATAGGGATCCACAAACACCTTGCACCTAATACAAAACGTTGTGTTTGCACGATACACACATATATGGTTGATCATCATATCCGATGAATTTTCTTAAAAAAGGTACATAACTATCAAATATTGCTAACCTAAAAAAGATTAATAACCACCAAGTCCCATAAGTCTTTTCATAAACGTGGCTAAAGCTTCCTTAGATTCAGAAAGAACTCTATTATTTAGAGAAATGTCCTGATGCGTTAAAAAGAAGTTGTCCAAGAGTTATATACCTGAATCTGTGTTTTAGATAGAGGAAACATACGGCAGTAAGTAGAAATTTTCACAGAGGGCCTCGAAAACCCCTCGATGACCGTATTACCCAGGAATGGTCAAACACCGGTACCTGTGCCAGCTCTCCTCACCCTCCCGCCTGCAGCAGACACCTACGCAGTAATGACTCCCCCAAATGCCTTCCCAGAAAAACACACCAGACCAGACCGTGACTGTGGCTGGTGGGATAAAAGCCATCTGCTCTCCCTGAAGCCCAACCCGCCACCGCGAGAACATGGAAAGGTTCCCCTAGGGCCCTCGTCCAATCCTTCTGCTCCACACACTAACTGGGATGTATTTAACCACCACGCAGCCTCAGTCATCCCCCAGAATTTACCTGACACGTAAAGGAGAGGCAGGAAATGCTGACAAATTTGTAAGGGCAGAGAAAACGAATATTTCCCTTCTTGCTAGATCCTCATTAAAAAGCTAGATTTTTTTTAATTGCATATAACTCCCTGAAGGAAGAGAGAACTAATTGGCTGGCTAGGGGATTTGTACAACTCCAAAGAGGAAAAATGTCATGTTGCAGAACGTTACTAAAGATTGGCAGGGATTTTACAAGAAAAATGGAACCAACTTTACAAAGTCCTATCAACCTCAAGTTCGTCTACATTTCAGAAAGTTCATTTTTTATTACTTTAAATATAATGGCAATTTTCTTTCCTTTTCTTGCACTATATATTTCTCATGTAAATATATTACATAACTTATATAGCCACACCATATAATATATACAATGAAATATATATATGGCTATAGTATAACCCAGTCAAATTTCTAATACAAAACCAACTTTCCAATCTGTGCCAAAATAAATTAAAAGTTTGAGCAATCCATAAAACAAGCAACTACTTGCAATATCAATGAGCTGCTCTTACCATCGCGTAACATCCATCTGTTGTCAAGATTAAGACATCTATTGGAGAGGTGTGGTTGGCAACACAAATGCCTCCTTTCTGGGGTCTGTACTGCCTGCAATTAATTACAAACAATGGTCAATAGTAAACCTTGAAAAGTAGCCACTATTTTGCAGAACAGCATAGAGAGACTCAGCTTATTTTTTTAAGCATATTTTTAAAAATAACGTTTGGCGGTACATGGGCCCATCTTTAAAAGGTTATCTCTAGGTGGTATGATGAGAGTAGAGTGAGGGGCCCTTGACTTCCCCTTTATAATACGTAAGTTTTGCTTATTTAATCTTAAGTATTTTCATTAAGTACTCTCAGATTATTTTGATCTTCATAAATACAACTTTTTGTGGCTTCATGGTGATCTATGAGAAAATTTACCATGGTTTCCTCCCTCCTAACCTCCTGGAGCAGAGATCTGCAAACCTTTTCCTACCAAGGCCCAGAGAGTACATACTTCAGGCTTTGCAGGCTAGACAGTCCCCGTCACAACTACTCAACTCTGCTGTTGTAGCACAAAGGCAGTCACAGATAACATGTAAATGAATGAGCATGGCTGTGTTCCAATAAAACTTTATTTACAAAAAAAAAAACACACAGCAAGCCAGATTTGGACTTCAGGTCTGTGGTTTAGTTTGTCGATCTCTACCCTAAAGTTAAACCAGGATTTGACACCAATAAAGCAAAGTAGTTTTGTCTGGGCCTATCTATATGGAGAAGAAAAGGAACCAAATACATTTATTTTGCATATCTCCCTTAAAATTAGAAGCAATTCTATGAGTTATTAACTCCTCCATAGGGAATTAGAGTGCGTTTTCTGCAGAAGGTGTCTCCTCCGATCACACCTCTGCCAGAGCAATTTCTTCTACTCCTTACTTCAAAACTCATAGTCCAATTGCATCATATAATTTAAAATTTTTAAGGGGCCTTTTATGTTGGTAACACATGGTAAGCCAAATGACAAAATGTTTCCCTTCTATACATGAGAAAGAAAGACCCAATCAGTTTCCAAAAAAAAAAAAAGGAGGCTTGTCCTAGAACTTTTAAAACAACGACATTAAATTTTAAATAACATCAAGGTAACAGAAAAGACATTCAGAAGCATCAAAATCACTTTCACGTAGCTATTAACTTTCCTTCGCTTCCTTTATTCTCTACGATGAGGGGTGGGAAAGGCAGCACGTTGTTTTAAGGCCCAGGTGCAGATTTTAGCCGTGGCAGCACTGAGAGCAGAAACCAGGCCTGCGGGCTCCACGTGGAGTCCTCCTTCCGCCACCCCAGGGGCCGGCAACATCCTAACTTCTTACAGCAGACAGACCCAGCTCAAAACCTGACTCTGCTGCTCACTCACTGCCTGACCCCAAACCACGAACCCCAGAGCGCAGTTTCCTCCCCTGTACGGTGAGAGAGCGGAGTCTGTCACACGGGGATGACCTGCCAGAAGCACAGGGTAGATGCTCGATTACTAAGCACCGCTACATGTTTATGATGACACTCCTCCTGCAAACAGAGCTCTTTTGATTAAGTGCCTTTGTGCACTGTGCGGCACCCCAAGCAGGAGGGTGAATCCCGAAATACTCGGACTCCACCTGCTTCTCCTGCTCGATCCGACGCCCTCCCATCTCCCCTGGGTTCACCTAGAGACAGGCGGGCAGGGAAGTAGCGGACACTCACTTGTTGTGATAGCAAATGGTGCCAGAGAGGGCGCGCACGCAGATTCGGCAGCAAGTCAGATGGACCAGCTCACTTAGCCTGTTTTTGAGGCTGAAGGAAAAAGAAAACATTTTACTGTGCGGTTCTGCGCACTCCTAAGAAACAGTACGATACAAGCTGCGCTGTGCTCTTTCACGCCTGACACGACCTGCACCCTACTCCACTCTGCGGAAGACGAACAGGTCAACTCTTACAGTCTCGTCCGCGCAGTTTAGTGTCAGATGGCGAAAGTTTACCCAGAGCGTTGGACGTAACTCTAATGGAAAGTAGCTCCTGCCCTACTAGACTATTAAGATAAATTCCTGGCCGGGTGCGGTGGCTCACGCCTGTAATCCTAACACTCTGGGAGGCCGATGTGGGAGGATCATTTGATCTCAGGAGTTTGAGACCAGCCTGAGCCAAGAGTGACACTTCATCTCTACTAAAAATAGAAAAAATTAGCCAGACATGGTGGTGGATGCCTGTAGTCCCAGCTACTTGGGAGGCTGAGGCAGGAGGATCGCTTGAGCCCAGGAGTTTGAGGTTGCTGTGAGCTAGGCTGACGCCACGGCACTCGAGCCTGGGCAACAGAGCGAGACTCTGTCTCCAAAAAAAAAAAGAGTAAATTCCTGAAACTGAAACTGAAGCTTCTTTGGTCTTGGTCTTACGAGCCTGCCAAAATATAAGACTCTCTCTTTGCTTTGAGTTTCTCAGTTCATTTTCTGTCTTCTCTTCATTTCTCCTTTGAAAACACAACTTCTTTTAATTTATATGCAAGTAAGATGGAAAATCAAATGAAGACTATGAAGACAAAGTGAGCAGAATTCTGATAAGAGACCATAAACGTAATGCAATACATGAGAACCAAACAAATATTCTCTTTGTGGATACAGCTAAGAAAAAGGATAATCCTACTGACAGCTGGATAGAGAAAAACATTTCACCTGCTGTCTGGCAGCTGCCCCACCAGTGTAGTTCCTATAACCAGCAAACTGATTCCGATGAAAGCCAAAGTCACCCTAAAAAAAAAAAAAGAAAGAAAGAAAAAGAAAAAAAAGGTGATGAAAAAGTTTGTCAAATAGTAGGGAAGTAACCTAAAATTTCATAAATAATAAAGTTGTAAATAAGTTGTAGAATATCCATATTATGGAATATGATTCAGTCATCAAAAGAATTGGGTAAATCCATAGATTCTGATATGGAAGAATGTTCCTAATACATTGAGAGAGAAAAAGCAAAGTAAGTTTCAGAATAATATACTGAGTATGATACCATTTTCAGAATAACAACAAGCACGCATGTGCAGCTAGTCTACATATGCAGAGAAGCCTGGGAAACTGTCCACAAAACTGTCAAGTTCAGTCTGTATAATCATCAAAGGGTTAAGAGGGCTAGTGAAAGAAATACATTTAAAGGCTCTTTCGTAAGAAGAACATTAAAATAGATCTCCGGGCAGGAGTCTGTTAACGCAAATCCAACTGTTGTTCTTTTTCACGGTTCAAGATAACTCAGAAGCCAGCAACAGGGTGACCGACAAAAACGCTAATCTCCACGTAGACATTTTCTCATTTTTGAAAAGTGCTTTTAATATGAATCTATTTTCTCTTCAAAAGGAAAATACTCACTTTTAGAAATATAAATAGAACTTGAAAAGAAAAGGTTAAGATTTAAAATTCTTCAAAATAAGTGGGATTTAGTTAAAAGTGAGGAAAAATCAATAGTTTGATTACGTTTTACTAACAAGATTCTTGAAACCATTCTACTTTGTCAAATGGGGAAAGCGGAAACTTCAGATTATCTCACTGCCCTCTCAAATCGAACCAGCTCTGTGGCTCCTGGTTCTCTGCAGAGAGCCTCACCCCTTTTGCGGGATGCATGGCGTGTTTATCCCGCAGCCAGACTGAAGGGAACCACCGCTGCAGTGGGGAAGGATCCAGGGGTTTGGGGAAGCTACGGCGACTGCCCGAGGTCAACAGTCAGGAGCAGCGACCCTCTCCAGGGTCGAGCTGGTTTGCTCCTGACAAGTTTCACTCTTTACCTCCTGACCAGACATTTGGAGCACAAACTAGTTTATCTTACCAATCTCGGGTTTTACATTAGAAGAGGATTTAAAAAAAAAAAAAACAAAAAAACAAAAAACCAGCTAACAGCCTGGGCAACACAGTGAGACCCCCATCTCAAATAAATAAATTAATTAATTTACTTAAATTAAATAATAAACATTAATGTTGCAAAATATTTTGGCTTCACTCGAAATATAATTAATACATTAATACATAAATAAATATAATTTATTAATTTTATAATATAATCATATTACTGATTATATGATTATAATTTAAATTATGTGATATATTAATAGATGTTAATAAGTATGATTAACGTTATTAATTATATTTTGAGAGAGAACAAAGCATTTTGAATATGCTTCCGTATAAATACCTTGTTAAGGTGTTAAATCTTATTAAAGTCTTGGTTTAACATCTTTTGACATAGTAATTTGAATGTCACATTCTTTAGACTCTGTGTGTCCATGTTAGTCACTGATGCAATGACTAAATCATTTTTTAATCTCATCCACAAATTACGCAAACGTTTTTAAAGAATGTTTTGCCACCTTGCCCCAATGAGAATCGCTTATATTCCTACGCGTTAAATCAGAAAGGGTTGCATTTTAACGTGTTTAACAATTGAGTTCAAAGCTATGGAAACTTTTTATTTGCTAGATTAACAGGCCAGAAAATTCTGTTTCATACTCTTAGTATGTACTAAGGAGTCTAAACTTTTCCATTTTCTTTTTGTTCTTAGATGCTTCCATTACTGCACTTGATCTTGGCCAAAAGGCTGAGAAGCAGCGGATGCTTCCATTACTGTATCTTTTACATCACTTACCTTTCTCGTGAGCATTAGTTTAGTTAAAATCAGATAATGGAATCACAATCACGACACCATTTTCTGGGCCCCCACAGCATGGTGAAAGCGAACGAACAGCAAATGAGGGCATTTCAGGTACTCTGTGTTGTAGAATTCCTCACTCTTCCCTCAGGTTACCTTGGATACGGTGCCCGACCCATGGGCCAGGTGAGGATGCAAGAACTCATCCATGTATTAAACTTTACTAAAGTTTCGTTTCTTTTCAAAAATAAAAACAGAATAAATGGATCTAATTATAAATATTATAGAAGCTTTTAGTAAATATCAATAAAAGCTCTAATATTTCCTTCCTGCACACCCGTGGATAGTCTTGTGCATTTCCAGAGTACGCGAACCCCGCTTTGGGAGCACTGGATAAGGTCCGAGCAAAAGTGCATGTGAAACCTTGAATTTTGTTTTGTTATCACAACGGCAATGACTCCCAAAAGACATACTATACCCTGTCTGGACTGGCAATGTGGGCAAAAGAAAACAGAAAGAACTTGGAAATCTGCGTTTGCCTGTTCTTAAGCAATGCTTTCCCTTGCAATAAATCCGGATGGCGCCAAGTAGAGGCCACCCTGGGGATGGTGCAGAGGTTTCAACTCGTGTGTCAACTGTGGTCGGCTGGTAACGACTGTCTGGAAAGCTCTGTTGTGAGGACAGCAAGACCACGTCCAGGGAAATGAAGCAAGACGACTGACAATGATGTCGCGGCCGGTACACAAGCCAGCCACCACCACCGCCATGCTAAGCAGACCCTGTCCTCCACTCGCGTCCACACTGTGCGCCCGCTAACCCGGGCTTCACACTGCCTCCTCCTCAGGCGGCACTCAAGCTCAGAAGCAGAAGGGGACCCGGGTGAGGAACTTTTAGTGAGAGAAGTCGGTGATCGCCATGCAATTAGAAGAACAAACTCCCACTTCTGAATGGCTCTCTCCACGTGGCAGCCACTCTCAGGAATTTTTCTCTCCTGTGCAGCTACGAACTGTCACAGACCAGCACAGAGGGCACTGGGTTCTGCGCAGCTGCTATGGCCTGGCTGACACTGTGAATGGGAAACCGCTAACCATCTGCCCTCCTCTTTTTTTCTAACTTCCCTTGTCTATCCGGCATCAAATCATCTACGACTGCGACAGCAAAGTGGATCCAATTCTAAGACATATTTACTACATTGGATTCTGAATGCACATCTCCATTTGGGCAAAAATGCAAAAGGAGAAGAGATACTTAATACATCCCCCGAGAGGTCACGTTTGATGGTGTTTCCTAAGTGGGCAGGGGCAGAATTAGTACCACAGTACTCTTACGTACACGATCCCAAAAGGAAGCTGAGCGAGGACACGGTCACAGGCGGGTGACTTACCTCAGAGGCAGCAGCACGCAATAGCGCACCATGACGCCCAGCACCCACACCAGAGTGAGCCTTGGACTGATGTAGTGGAAATTTACATTGGTTCTCGTGAGGAGATTCCACGACACCAGCTCCTCTGAGGAAAACCTCTGGGTCACTTCATCTTCCACGATGGCTTCCAGTCCCTTCTTGGAGAAATAAAACACGTCAGACAGCTCAAAGTCCCTTCCTCGCAGACCAGAGAGCCCTTTTTCCATGGGTGACTCATCTCTTTGGATAATACCTTAAAAGAAAGCATCATGACATGAGAAAATGCCGTAGGACGGAACAACTGACCAAAGGAACAACTTTGTGTGGAAAATAAGAAACAAGTTAACAAGTTTAATGGGTGACATGAGGCAGATTTCAGGTAAGAGACAAGCAGTCGCGGTGGAAAGAGCGGAGAAATCACTGTCTGCGTGAAATGGCCTCTACCCAATGATTTTAATTGATTACTGAGGAATTTGGGTCCTTTAAAACCATTTTGCTTGGATTTCCTCCCTACGTGCCATTAGCGAAAGAACTCACAGAAACTAACTCTTCCCAAGTATAGGTCTAGACTGTGTAAAAATAAAGACTTCTGTTCTCCCCTGATAAAAAACATAAAGTCAAAAAGCAAGCAGGCCGGGCGCGGTGGCTCACGCCTGTAATCCTAGCACTCTGGGAGGCTGAGGCGGGAGGATCGCTCGAGCTCAGGTGTTCGAGACCAGCCTGAGCAAGAGCGAGACCCCGTCTCTACTAAAATAGAAAAAATTAGCCAGGTGTGGTGGTGCGTGCCTGTAGTCCCAGCTACTCGGAAGGCTGAGTGGAGGCATTGCTTGAGCCCAGGAGTTCAAGGCTGCCATGAGTTGTGATCTCGCCACTGCACTCTAACATGAACAACAGAGCCAGACCTTGTCTCTAAATAAATAAATAAACAGGCTAATATTTTATGATTTTAGGTTTGGGATTTTTTTGGTGGGTTTTGGGGGCAGTGTTTGTTTTTGTCCCACATCCAAAACTAATACGTAACCACCCTCAGAATTAGAGCAATACAGTAAGTTTTGAATGATCATTAGATTATCTTTTTCAGAAGTCAAGTCTAAGCGGTATAGCCTTTCTTCACCGTCTCCATAAAAGGTTTCCTTAGTATCAGAGGTTGAACCAAGATAGCGTCCCTACAGATTATCTGTCGCTCTGTAGGCACCGCAATACCACTCAAAGCAGCTTACTCAATCCAAGTACTGGCCAATATTTAGCAGCGCAAGCGTTTCATTATTTAGCAATATACAGATTTTTTTTAAGTCTAGAGCAGGAGGGAAGAGTAAGTTATTCACTAAATCTCTAAATGCAATACACTGGGGACAGTAGACAGCACTTCTAAAAATAACCTTTTTCAGAAAGGCTGGAGACAAGAATGCAAGCTCAAGTTGCTCCATATTATTTAACAGAGACAAGAGAACAGAGATCGGCAAACAGAGGCCAACCCCTCAGCCCCTACACACTTGATGTGTAACATATTCTCTGCCCCTGTACCTAGTTTATTCTGAATAACTCAAATGAAATATAACGCAACTTTATATTTTGCTTAAGCATCTTTCAAAACTATGTGGATAACTGCAGTGCATTTAGTTGTCAAAGGATTGATGTCCAGAATATATTTAGACACAAAAAAATTAATAGGAAAATGTCAAAGAACACTGTTTAAAAAACAATGGCTAAGAATATGCAATTCATAAAGAGTAGCCTTAATGACTAAACATTAGAAAAGATGTTCAGACTCACTATAATCAGATAAATGCAAACTAAAACCACAATGAGATACTATAGTGAGATCCATAAGATCGATAAAAATTTGGAATCTGATAACATCAAGGACTGGTAAAGATGTGGAGCAATGGGAATGTAACTAGTACAACCATACTGGAAAACAATCTGGCACCCTCTAGCAAATTCAAAGACATCGGAGCCTACGACCCGACAATTCCGCTCCCAGGTGTAACTCAGGAAGATCTGTTTTTTTAATAACTGCAGATATACAGAAAAGTTGAAACAATAGTTCAGTTCACCCAGATTTGCTAATTGCCAACATTCTGCCACATGTGCTTCATTGTTTCGTTTTTACGTGTATAAAAAGATACTTTTTTCTGAACCACTTGGAATACATTTGTAGACATCATCCCCTTTACCCCCAAATATTTCAGCATATGACTTAGGACAGGGAGATTCACTTATTCAATCACAGTAACAATTATCAAAAATCACGGATGTTGACATTAATGCAATACATAGATGGTCTAATCTCCAGCCCTTATTCAAATTTTGACAATTGTCAAAATTCAAGAAACTCAGTTGTTTTTAATTAATTAATCATGATCCTTCACAGCAACCCACGATTCTTAAATTTGTGAAACCCTGCATCTAGGAAAATTGTTTTCCTTTTATCTCACAAGTCAGTTTTGTAAAGTAAATCCATAAACATTTTGAACTTTGTCCATATACCAAACACTCTGGCCAAACCAACATAGTCCACGCTTGGAAGAAAATCAAATTAGAACTGTCTTTATCTAATGTAAGAGATTCATTGCACAAGCTGCCCCGTCCCCCGGAGCCTTCAGGAAGTCACTCACACATAAATAATGCCAGAATGAAAGGCCTGTGGAAATGGAGACAGAAGTTAAACCATCTCAGACATAATTAACTCTAAATGAGCTGAGTGAACTCTTGGAATAACTGCCCATTTATAAATCACACTAATTTTTCTGCCCTCCAGTCGTAACGCAAGCTTCCTAAGCCAGCAATGAAGAAAATCGGGCTCCGGTACAGCTCAAAAGAGAATACAGCAGCTTATAAACACAAGTGCACCCTCAATCTACCAAGGACGTATGTGCCAAAAGTCAGAAGCTCAGCGTTCCGAACGCACTCTCTCAGGAAAAACTCACTGAAACTAGTCTGAGAAGAACACTACTCAATCAGAAGCTTCACTAACTCAAAAACAGGTGAACACATAGAGTGATAGCATGAAACAGAAATCTCTCTTAACACTGTTTCCATAAATTTTAAATTAAATCTGGTTTGGAATTGACAAAAATACACTCCCCCGTCCCACAGTTATTGGAAGAGGACATTACAGGAACATTCTGGGGTGCTGGTCGTCTTCTATTTCTGGATCTAGATGAGATGCATACGAGTAAGTTCACTTTGGAAAAATGCAAGACGTCGCACGTTTATAAACGTACACCCTTGTCCACGTATGTTATACTTTTAGCTCCCTACCCGATTACTGAAAACTTGGCTGGGAGGGGTTTACTGTCCCGGCACCAACCACTGGTAGCGGCTGTCCTCTCCCTGGCATGAGCAGCTCCTCTGGGGGGCTCAGGCCTTGGCTGGGAAGCCGGGCTCGCATCCTTCCCTACGATCCCAGCTTCCTTCCTGACCCATAAGCGTGACTGACCTGACTGAGTAAGAGACCAAGATAAGGGAGTTACAATAACCAACCTACGTGTGGGCTGGGGAGTGAGAGAGACCAGTGCTACTGTGATTAAACAACAGAAATAAACATTCACGCCAGGGGAGAGGGAACGGCCGATGCACACGCAATCACTTAAAAACTAGAACGATCTTTATATCATCCTAACAAGCCGGTACCGAGAATGGATCCCGAAACAGACCACTGATCTCCGTCTCACTCTCCTTTAATTCCTTAATCACTACATATATTATTGTGTTAATTACCGCACCAACTACATAGCCATGCAACCGCACAGATTTCCAAGCCGCTTTATGCCGCCTTTTCTCACCATAATTAGGCTGTAACACTGCAAGGCTGAGCTTCACATACACCACGTCCAAACCGTTCCCTGGGGCATTAGTCGAGTTACAATGTCCAGGACATAAATTAGGCAACTTGGCTATACTTATTTCACAGTGACTCCTTTGTTCCTGATTATCACTGCTTTCCTTCCTAAGTACTTTTTAAAAATTAATTTTATTGTTATTAATTTAGTTAAGTATATGAATGGCTTTAGGTTCTCATAAAAAAAAAAAGGTCCAATTTTTGAGATGCACGCCGAAGTTTGCAAAGGCAAAAGGACCGGATATCTGGGATTAGCTTTGAAATACTTCCTTAAAAGGACATACATTAAGATGACACTGATACTTCTAATCGCTTTTTTTTGTTCTCTAACTTTCTACGTTGCTCATATACTGGTTCTGCAATTAATTTTTTTAATTAAAAAAATACTTCCACAAAGGAAAACCTGGGGGGAAAAAAGGATAGATGAAGCAAATGTAGCAAGTTCTTGACAACTGCTGAATTTGGTTTCTAGGTAAAGGGGATTAATTGTACTAGTCTCTCTCTACTTTTAAAAAATGAATGCTATGCTCAAAAATACACTTAAGATCCCATCACCATGGTGTCTGAAAAGGAAAAAAAGAGAAAAAAAACACACTTAAGAAATTTGTTGGAAAAGTCAACTTAGATGGGAATCAATTTCCTCATCTAAATAAAAACATTCATTCATTCATTCAGAGAGTGGCAGGCACCAGACCAGACACTAATATACAAGGGAAACAAGGCAAAGGTTGAACTAACTCTGTGGTCTACATGCCAGAATTAGCTGTGAAATCTTTAAAAAAAACAGATGCCAGGGCCCAAGCCCAGATCTACTAAACTGAAATGTCAACTACATTTTAAAAAATATATACGAATGGGTGGGAAAAAACGATAAGGAAATACATGAAAATAAGTGTTACAGCTCTTTTGGAAATTTTTTTCCCCCTAGTGTTGATCAGTTAGTACCAATTTGATGGCGAGTACAAGTGGAGCCCGTTCCTCTGCTCTTGTGCTTAAGTTTAATCCAGCAAACATAAAAAAATGCTCAACATCTCTTTTGGAATTTGTCTAGCAGGTTTTCCAGTCCTTACTGGAAGACATTCCACCACCACCCCCCCCAAAAAAAAAAAAAAGGAAATATCTGAAAATATTAGGTCTCTTCTGGGTAATAGTATTTCATATGGCTGATTTTTAATTGTATTATTTATACTTCTGCAATGTCTAATTTTTCATAAGTATATATATTATTTCATACTGAGAAAAAAATACTTAAGATGCTATTTTTATAACAATAATGAGATACTGCTACACACCCACAAGAATGGCTTAAATTTAAAAGGCTAAAAATACCAAAGTGCTGGAGAGGCTCGGGACCAACTGGAACTCTTGTACGTTGCAGCTGAGAGGGTACAAACATCTGAAATGCCACTCAGCAGTTTCTATTAATAATGAAGTCAAACATATACTGGCGTACCCTATGGCCCAGATATTCCTGAGAATGTCTGTACAACACGGTTTATAGCAGCTTTATTCCTAAGGGCTAAAAACTGGAAAAACCCAAATGTTAATCAACAAAATAATGGATAAACAAATTATTGATATGTATAAAGGAATACTCCACAGTAATTATTAATACAAAAAAATCCACTGATTCATGCAACAGCATGCAGAAATCTCAAAAGTATTATACTATGTGCAAAAAAAACAGACCCAAATTTGTAGCTACCACCTCAATTAGAGGTTCTAGCCAACCATCCCCACTCTTCCCCTGAGTATTTTCAAATCTTCCCTCCCGTGCTGGAAGGCAGCTGGCCTCTGCTGCGCGTTCCTGGAGCCGGGCTGTGCGAGCGCTATGCCCTGGACCGCGCCGTCCGCCGTCCCCAGAATCCCGAGGCTTCGTGTTTCATCCCCACTTGGTATGTGAGGGAACCAAGGTTCAGAGGCATTGAGTGACGTGCCCAGGGCCACGGACAATGAGGAACAGAGCCAGGCTTTGACACCAAGCCTGGGACCCCAAAACCAAACGCTTCCCCGAATCTTAAAGCCTCAAGTTCCACATCACGCTGTTCAACATTTGCCCTTTGACGAAACCCAAATAGGAAAGATCTTTCCCTTCAATTCCACGCCACCCTAGACCCTCCTAGCTGAGAGAGCCCTGACTGGCACTTCTCCCAAGTATTTCTCCTACCTGGAAGGGAAGAAAGGGAACTTTAATTCATACAGGAAAACCTAAACCTCATCTGACACTAATCCAGCTCTGCACTTATCACTAATTCTCTTACACTGGATCATCATTCCCAGAAAACTGTAAAGCAAGTCACCTTTTATTTTTTTATTTATTTTTTTTACTGAGGCTTTGAACACCACTCATTTCCTTCCAGTTAGGTCTGTGGGTCTTCTCACAGTAAGCGAAGCCAGAACAAAACACAAGGAGGAAAAAAAAAAAACAGCCTCTGGGAAGCGGTCCATCCAGTGAGCCCTCGATATCCATAGTTCGGCGGGTCTAGGTGTCCGAGGAGGCTGTTCCGTCCAGTCTGTGACTCGGCAGCATCAGTACACAGATGTCTTGCCGGTATCCTTATTCTTCAAGTCCTCTCCAAGGTAGAAGCTGCTGTCTTTTGCATCTTGCAGATGATTGACGGTTTAGGAAGGATAATCACCCTCGATTTGTTTTTGTCACGTATATTCTCAAACCTTCTACCTCTTTTGCATCTTCACTAACCTGGACTGTCACTAGGCAAGGTTGGTAGAAGACAGCCTCTGTCTCATTCAGGCCAAAGAACCAAGCGACCCTGCTCTATCCTCAGCCACGCCTCTAGGTTTGAGTTCAAGGTCTTTGAGCCAACAAGGTTAAGCTCCGTCAGGGTCCTGCACAGGCCCCTTCCAAGGCCCTGCACCTAAATTTGTGTTGGTCAGTCTGCATTCCTTATTAAAGAAGGCCTCCAAATTGAATAAACTTCAAACCCCCACAAAACCTGTATCTGCCCCTACCTCTGCCTCGCATTATCATTTTGTTGATACAAACAACAGATTTACTTTAAACCATACACTTTACAAATTAAGATGATTTAGAGAAATATTTAAGATGAGAGAACCAACCTATGACCCATTAAGTATTAGAACATTGGGAGGTCACAGATACACATTAACATCTTTCTGCTTCATTTCACTTACTATTAATATTTTATCTATCTGCTGGTCACATTAGCAATGTACTAGTAAGAGGGTTTGCTGCTTGTTAGTTTTGCTGCTGTTTTAAGGTTTCAAGTTTCTCAATTCTTGGAAGTGGGAGAATTGGAGAGGGTGGCAAATGGAAAACGTGAATACAAATGCGAAATGGAAAAACTCACTACAGAAGAGTTTCGCAAGTTAATCTGTTACAGGACTGGTTTTTTTAAAAAAAGTTTTACGCATTTCCCTGTAGCAGCAATACTGCTTTAGAAATACTGGATTATGATATA
This sequence comes from Avahi laniger, assembly GCA_963575035.1. Classification (NCBI taxonomy): domain Eukaryota; kingdom Metazoa; phylum Chordata; class Mammalia; order Primates; family Indriidae; genus Avahi; species Avahi laniger. Next base: position 3,641 of record CAUYSK010006703.1, on the reverse strand, counting down.
CCACATGATAGGTTCACAAAAAAAGAAGGGGAAAAATCAGTGCAACTCTCATGACCCTTCATATACATGAAATGTGCTCAAAATAAATGTGTCCCCCTTGGTTTTCCTAAATGCTACTCAATCATGATGACTCAATCATGATTGCCTATTTTTAAAAAAAGCATCAGGGTTGTGAAACTCTTCACGCTCTCCCTAGTAATGTTGCTGGGTTGGCATATTTCAGAGTTACAATTGACTTTTTTATTTTTATTCAAAAATGGGTAAAATTTACTTTAAACCCTTGTATGCCCCACTACTTAATCCAATTAAGGAAACTAAAATTGGGGCAGGGAAGAAATCCTACATGTAATGCAAAATAAAAATTTATGGAGAAGAAAAAACATTAACAGAAAATTATAAAAATCACAAGAAAACTCTGCACAAAATCCTGTGCAAATAAGGTTAATAAAAATCTCAACAAATAGATAACTTTGCATTAAAAAAAAAACTTTATTGACACGAAGAGATAAATACTCTAAAGATAACCCTTTGCAAAGATGAAATCATGTTGCAGGGAGCAAAAAAACTTACCTACCGACCCCCAAACAACCAACCAACATCAGATTCAGACTTTTGTACAGGAAATTCTACCAAATGTTCTCTGACAGAGCAACCCTACTTGTAACGATTCATCTTACAGAGATATTTACTATAGTATTATTTTTTAAGCAGCAAAAGGCTGGGAACTGTAGTTCAAAAGAATCATTTGCATTCATATGATGAAATTTCTTGTTATCTGTTAAAAAAGAAGAAATTTTCAAAGTAATAATATGGAAAGGTCTATACAATATGTTATAAGTGAAAAACATAAGACGCAGAATGCTGTTTTATAGTCTGTTGTGTTCAGTGTTAGCAAGTCGAGAAAATAATAAACATTTGCAGTATGAGAGCATGTTTGGGAGAGCATACAGAAACACTGGAAAGATACACAAACTAACATGGGGTAGAGGTGGTCAGTAACACGGGTGGAAGCCACATTTATCAAAGCATGTTTTTAAAATGGCTATGATTTCTAAATCATGTGAAGTTATAACCTACACAAAAAATAAATACATTTTAAAAGGATGTGTGAACCCAAATTTAAAGTGTTTACACAAGAACTTGCACCCACAGCCTTTGTGTGTTCGTCTGCTAGCTCCCAGAATCACATCAGTCCGATGGCTCAGCACGTCTTCAGAATTGCAAAGATGGAACAAAGTGAAACTGCAGTGGGATCACTTTCCCCATAACTAGTGTCGCCCTTTCCTTCCAAATCTTGTCCCAAAATACTTAATTTCTGGGTTAGCTTCAGAAGTCCCCGATAATCCCCCACCTCATATATGCAGACACTCACAGAAAAGCACAGTTTACAGATAAGGCGTTCAATGTCTTTATTTCTGAATAAAGCGGAATAGAGAGAATATTGACTATTCTTGGAAGAAAAATATAGCACAGAAGAGTATCAGTGGACACAAGAATGAGAAGAGAGAGAAAATACAAGGGCTGTCCGGAAAGGATCCAGCCATGCGATAGGAAAATCACCTACTAACAATGGCTGGATACTTTCCGGACAGCCCTCGTACATGGTTACAACTCTGTCTTTCTCCCCCACCCGGTTAGTTTCCATTCCCTCTGCTCTTCTTCCCTTTCCTGGCTGATCCTTGTCTCGTTCATTCATCCCTTCTGCTCCTTTGCTATGACTTTTTCTCCAGCGTTTGTAAATAAATGTCTTTCACCCTCTGTGAGTTCATTAAATCTATCATTTCAACTTTTACCCTCCGCAATAACGCCCCAACATTCATCTGTAGTCCTGCCTTCTTCTTTCCCAAGGTTCACGTTTGTGTGCGGGTGCTGGGAAACTCCACCTCCCCACCAACCCCTCCTCTCTGGTCAAGCCCCCATTACCTTCCAGAATGACTTCCCACCTACGGCCCCTCCTTTCTCCACTTCCTCCACCCACTTCCGCCAAACTGCCAGATTCATCTTCTCAAAACTTGGAGCTCTCCTCGTCTCATGAACTATCAACCCCATGCATTATACGATGCAGGAGTTGTTTTAATTGATATAAGCAAAGACCAAAAAGAGATCAAGGTAAAAAAAAAAAAAAAGATTGAGTTACATCAAACTTACGAAAGATCATTTCTAAATTTCCAAAATTAAACCAGGCTTCTACGAAAGCCACACTGGGTGGCTTGTTCTATGGGGGTCAGGGTGGAACGGCAAAGCAATGCCCTCCTTTTCTGTTTTTTACCCAAAAAAGGAAAAAAAGAAAAAAACCACAAAGACATTAGTTTTTTTATCTTCCTCACTTACAAAATGCCTGTTTTTCTCTCCTTCACACGAACCCTGCTACGCGTGCTTCTCTATCGATTGGCCTCCTGGGCTCGTGTTTGTAAAACGCCAGCGCGACAGCAGAGGATGAACATTGTCACCTGCTGGAATTTCGAAATCTCCGCCCGCGTCACACACTGAGGTCTGTCTGCGGGAAGGTCATGTGGGCTGGCCCACACGCGGGCGAGGAAAGTGAGCGACACATGAGTGAGTGAAAATGGGGATGTTATTTGAGCAATTTGTGCCAACGTCATTACAGAGGCTGGAAGAGGAAGCGATAGGAATGATAGGCTGACAGACACCCACTTAATAAACACAAAGCTTAGCGAGCACGGAAACAGGAACATGCACTTAGACCTTGCAAAGACCGTAAGCACTTTACGTGTTCTGCCAAGTAGGTGGATGTTATTGATTGCACATAGCCAAAGCATGTTCCCTCTGTCTGGGAGGGAGGGAGGAAGGCAGGCAGGCAGGCAGGCAGGCAGGAAGGAGATTTCTAAGGCTAAAATTTATTTTTTAGAGTTTATCCTTAATTCATCTTGTGGACTTCCGGTTGGTAATCACTCCAAATGTCCTAGTCTCCTGATGCAATTAGACTGGAATTCATCTTGAGCCACTAAAATTACATAATTATTTATATTAATTACATTTACAATCAGAACTACTAACTGACTCAAACCTAACATAATAAATCCTGGAAATCAGCCAGGTACCAAAAGCATAAGGCCGGCAGCTCTTCAAAGTCAAACGATCCCTTGAGCCATTTACCAGAGACGAAAACAAAGGTTGCTAAGATCTGGGTCACACCAAGTCCTAGAGTCCAAGGAGATGCATTTGTCCTGTGGCTGGTGCAGTCAAAGCACAGCTGAGAAAAAGAGGCTAAGGAGCCACTGCCATTCTCTGTTCTTGTCTTAGTCTCTGTGCCATAGCTCCGGCACATCTCCTCTCGGGGAACAAAACTAGGGAAGAAAGGTAACTCTATGTGCTCCACTGAAGTTTTTTTTTTTTCTGGAGACAGTCTCACTCTGTCGCCTGGGTACAGTGCCGTGGCGTCATCCTAGCTCACAGCAACCTCAAACTCCTGGGCTCAAGCGATCCTCCTGCCTCAGCCTCCCAAGTAGCTGGGACTACAGGCACGCGCCACCATGCCTGGCTAATTTTTTCTATTTTTAGTAGAGACGGGGTCTCGATCTTGCTCAGGTCTCGAACTCCTAACCTCAAGTGATCCTCCCGCCTCGGCCTCCCTGAGTGCTAGGATTACAGGTATGAGCCACCACGACCGGCCTCCACTG
>CAUYSK010006702.1:0-28969 GCA_963575035.1 Avahi laniger | reverse complement strand
AAAACACGCAATCTTCTATTAGTATGTTTGATCAAGAACAAAAGAGAAGACATACTGTTCAGATAATAGGTATCTTTTTGTAACAGCACAGTTGCAAAGATGGCAATGCTTCTGATATTTATCTCTATATTTCATACAATTTCAGTAAAATTCTAGTGGGGATTTACCAAACATTAAAAACTTATTCTAAAATTATTTTGGAAACATAAAGTTAAAATTTGACAAGATAGTATTTGAAGAGGAATAAGGAGGGGCAAGCAGCACCAGGGAGGGACAGTGGGTAGGGAGCTCATAGTACCCCTCAGTCCACTGCAGGGCCCCACAGGGAAAGGTCCCATTCCCTGTGGATGCCTCTCGGTGGTGGCTAAATTGTCTCTCTCAGTCGCCACAGGTAGGGGAAGGGAAGGGGAGAATGAATCAATATGGCGCCTGTGGATGGGCTCAGGTCTGTGCAGCAGGACATGCCCCAAGGGAGCTAGGAGACCCATGTCCTGTCTGCAAGAGGCTCAGGACTCACTGGCTGTAGCCTTCTCTGGGCTGGTGTTGGCAGGTCTCTCCAGTAGCTCGGGAGCCCGCCAGCAGTCCAAGATGCAAGGGAGGGGAAATTTAACCACTCCATCTACCCTTGTCGCTGGTTCCAAGTCTCTCAGGGTTTAGACCCCACCCATGCCTTGCTCCTTCCATTTCTGTTCCACAACCTCTTCCCTTCTCTTTAATTATTTTAAGTAAGTAAATAAATAAATACAGATGTACATGAGGCAATTAGCATATTTGTTGGTGCTTAATCAGTGCTCAATAAATTGCAAACATTCTAATACACCAATATATTATGAGGAAGGCACCACATAAATCTTCTAGAACTTGCTGAACACTTGAGCATGGATTTAGCTGGCTATTACCTATAAGCAAAAAGTACAATTTTGACAAGGAAGAAGAGAATAAGAAAAACGTTAGAAAATTATAACTGTCAGAGCCATAATCTAAGAGAAATTAAAAGTTTGGATTTGGAAATCACAAATAATTATGTTCCTGACTCTACCTTCCCCTCTCTGAACCTCTATTTTTTCATTTATGAAGTAGGAACAATAATAATTAGGAACAATAATTAGGAACAATTTATGAGTTCATAAATTCATAAACTATCTCATCGGTAGTTTTTTAACTATATGATTCTTAATATAAAACATACAATGATACCCCACACTGCTATTATTATTATATAATTTCATATTGTATGTATAATATTTTATATAATCATATATTTTATAATACAATATGTAAAATTGTAAAACAAAACTTTATAATCTTATAAATAAATTATACAATACTATAAAATATTAGTTGTATAAATTAGTTATAGAGATATTACTATATAAATTTTCCCTTGAGGAAGAAAAGAATTAATAATTATAATAACACATTGCTTTTACTTCTCTTTTATCCCATGGAACCATGCTATGTCATTGAACCCTCACAGTTTAATACATAATTTAATTAGGGTAATGGTAACAATTAAATAACATGCAAAGTGCATAAAATCATACCTTTTTATGTAGCTCAAAGTGAGCTATCGAAACGCAGTATAAAGCTTTTAAGATTTTGAATGCTGGCTCTACTACTTACTAGATGTGTGACTTTGAGCAAGTACATAATCTCTCTGTTTCTAATGGAGGCGTTCATCTTCTTATGCTATAGTAACAAATTATGCAGTTACCTAATTGCAGTTAAAACAATGTCTGATGTACTGCAATCATTTAATCAATACACAAAGAAAACCAGTTTATAAAATATCAAAACCAGGGTTTAAATCCAGGTCTTCCAGCCCTGGTCTAGTACTTTCCTCAGGCTATAGCTAAAGATCTCACTTTCGCATATTTTTTCCTGACTCTATGCAAAAAATAGAAGTATCCTGCTTTTGAAGAAGTATCAGGGAATCAGGACCCCAGACATGTTGGGAAGGACAAACCAAGATGTCACCCCGCCACAGCTATTTCTGTCCGCGTTGCCCGTTTGTGGCTGTTTACCTGTGCCCATACACACAGTGGGAATGAATACCAATTTCCTTGGTAGAAAGTTACCCAGAGCCCTGTGCTACACCCACAACACACCACCCAACTTTCATGATGACTCAAATCGATTCTATTTTCTTCTACTTTGTTTAAACCATATTACATGAGCTTGAGCCTTTATTTTGAAAGGAAAAACAAATGGAGGTAAAACAAAGTTCTCACAAACAAAACTCTTTGGCGTTCAAGTGCTGGGAAATACTACACTGTTGGCCTTTTCATGTTCAGTTCCTCTGGCAACAAATGCAGCATAAGGGCTCTCCAAATCCCTCAGTCCTGCTGCTCTCAGAGTTTGATTTGCTATTTCAAAGCTCTTAAGAAAGCAAAGGATTCTGTGTGTTTCAATTAACAAAGCAGCATCTCCTATCTGATATAAAACACAAAGGAATTTTTGGCCCTGGAAGCAGTGGTTTTCCTATCATTAAAGCATTTAAACAGATGCCAATCACTCCACAAGAAGGTAGAAAGCCTACTTGCCTCCAGCACGCTTACCCATGTCTTCTGTCAAATGCTTTCTCCGCATTTCCCCTACAGGTTTCTAACAGACGTATTCATATTCTTGTACTACTCTGGATCTCTGGATGAGGACTAACGGTCTAGCAAGGGGCAAATAAGTCAAAAGGCACTATCGGGGACTTTTCTTGATACTTTTCAAATGGGATCTGAGAGAGAGAGACACTAGGGTTTAGAGTTGAAAATTTGGGTCTGTGTTCACATGAGTTTCTCTTCTTATGAGTTGGAAGTAACCAGAGAGGTTACTGAACATCTCAATCTCTCTTCCTCCCTTTGTAAAAGCAAAGAATATGAAAGTAACAATTAGCTCATAGGATTGTCATGAGACTTAAATCAGTAACTACATGTAAAAGACTTCCTACAGTTTTTGACAGAGAGTAAATTCTCAATTAAAATTAGGTATCAATCAACTCCTCATTAATCATGGATTTGTAGAAAGTAGATTTGGGTGGTGGAGAGGGGAGGTTTCTGGGCCTCCAAGTCTGTTTCTAATTTTCCATGAAACCAGATAAATTTATGCACTTCAAATAAATTCTCCCTTTTGCCTGGAAAACAAAAATATACTAGATTTCTATCATTTTCCATGAAACCATATGATTTGATAATGGACCTTGAATAAAACCAAATAGGTAGCAACTCTGGAATTCCACACTTCAGTGGTTCCGTATCTAACTCACATTGACCCATAGAATATGCCCTTTTTCCTGGCTTTTGCAATTAAATATTGTCCTGCAATAACTCTATCGGAGTTATTATAATGTAGCAGTAAGCTTTGGGCATGTAAATCACTATAGCAGGAAAAGAAGAATCGGCCCTTTCTTTCCAGATGAAATGGATAAGATTATGAGAAGAAACAAGTGTTAATACATGGTAGAAAGATAACACTCCCTCAAGATAAAAGGCAAAGCCATTATTTTTCCCTTTACCTAGAAAACCTCATGGACATCTTTATCTAGAATCCATTCTCTCTCAACCACTGGGTCTTACATGTTGTGTTGAATATTATTAGCATTTGATTTTACTTTGCTTATTTTTTTCTTTCTGGAGAATGATAACACAAATTATTTAAAGTCTAGAAGTAACAGGGAAGCTAAGCTAATTTATCCTGAAGTGAGAGTTTAATAAATGGCCTTTAAGTTTATCTATCTATAGCTATCTGAACAGATAGATAAACAAATAGGTAGGTAGGTAGATAAATGAATCTCAAGTGGGGTTACTTGCTCCCAGATCAAATGAATAGGTATGAATGAAGGTAGATGCCAAGTAATTTTGATGGAAGTGAAGTAACCCAGAGAACTTTACTGACTTCATTATGGAAAGCTTTTATTATAGGTATAGGATAAACTTGTTGAAAAATCTGAAAAATGTAGCTAGAAAGGAAGGAAATAAAGTATATTAGTTGAGAACAGAATTACCTCACTTTTTCTGAAATCTTCTCAGAATTCTACCTGTGTTGGCATTTGTGTATCGATGAGTACAAATCATCTAGAGCTTTTCGCCTATCCATGAATTTAAAACATAATCAACATAAGGAGGATTTAAATTTACAAGATATAGATACAAATACTAACTCTACCACAACTATTGTGTGACTTTGGGCAAATCTCTTAACATCTGTAAGTCTAGTTTACTCATCTGTATAAGAGAACAATGTCCTTATCATGGTTCAATTATAATAGTTAAATAAGAAAATATATGAAAAAAATGTAAACCTCAAAGCACATTTACAAATAAAGAAAACCACTAGACTCTGATTGTTTCATAATTATGGACTTCTGCATTATGTATCTTTATGTCCCCAACACCTAGCATAATGTTCCCACTTCCCTATAAGTAAAATCCAAACTTTTTAATATTATTTTTAAGAGGTTCATCAAATATAGTCCTTGTTCATCTCTTTTACATTATCTCTTGCCATTTAATTATCATACACTCTAGTTGTAAGGATCTTTCCATTCTGAATTCATTAATTGTTCTAATATCTTGGGATCTGCATGTGTTCTTCATTGTTCCAGGGACCCTCCCACCTGTTCTCTTAGCCAAGAGCTCTCTTAACTGTATTCTACTCAACCTTCAGACTCATTCTCTGTGCCATTTCTTCTGGAATGCTTTCCATAACATCCCAGATGGATCTGGTCCTTCTCCTATGTGTTCTTGTGACACCCTATATGGACCTGCTAACAGAGCACCCAACACAGGTATTCTGTAAGTACCTATTTCCCCATCAGTTTGCAAACTCTTGGGGAAAGAAGGCTTTTTCTTATTCACCTTTCCATTATCATGGCATAGAAAATGGTCATAGAGTAGTTTCTTAAGAGATATTCATAGAATTAATTTTAGTATATTATAATAAAACATCAAAAATGATAGAATTGCTCATATTATCTTATGGGGATCTTGTATTATTTAAAACCAGTTCTTGAAAAGAATAAATAATTGGAAGATATTTAATCTTCTTAAAAGATTGATTAAAAGGAGAGATGTATATTTTAAAACATGATTTCTTGCCAAAGTTATGAATATAGTCATCATATGACATTAAACTCAAAATTTTTAACTGAGAGACAAAAATACAGCAGATATCAGCTGTCTTTGAGAGTATAAGAGAGTTCTTCCTGGAGAAATCTTCAAAGCTGCTATTTGAGAACCAGTTGTAGGTTTTTTGGATCTATTATCTCCTACTGAGGGTATAAAAAAGGTACAAAAGGAATTTGTGAGGAGGATTCCTTTGTAGAGAACCAATGGGATGCTAAGTCTCTCTACTCTCTCTTTCTCTCTCTCTCTCTAACGCACACACATACACACACACCCCTGAAACCCTAAATCTGAGGAGGCATGGGGGGCTCAACCTCCTTTAAGTTCAACCTCTCAAACCAAAAATTGAGGAGTTTCAATGGGATCACTGATAAGAATTTAAAATGTGCAATCTTGAGTTTGATGTCTGATTCACTTGTGGGAGGTCTAGAAGGCAAGAGAAACAGTCCAGTGGGCTGCTTAGTGATGAAGTGACTCAGGATGATAATCCTGCACTCCCCAAGTTCATCAAAGCAAAAGATGTCTGGCATTTCCCAGAGACAAGATATGAGCCATGCAGCAAAGAGAGCCAGTGTCCAGACTTGTCTTCAAGAGGACTGAGTGAAGGTCAAGGGAACTCCAATGGAGACAGGTCTGTGTGAACTGGACTTCCAAAAAGCAGTCAGCATCCAGAGAAAAACACATTGTCCTCATCCAAAGGCTCGGGAGGGAACCCTCCAAACAACTCACAGAGAAGTCACTGCTCAATATCTGCCAGGCCCAAAATGCACAAAGCCATTTCATGAGATTTTGAAATCAGCAAAAGCATCTGACACTTTGCTCTTCTCGCCTTATACTCCAGCCCCCACTCAGAGCGAGGCAGGAAAGAAAAGGGAAAAAGTAAACCAGCCAACGACATTCCCTTCTACAAAGACAGGTGCCCTGCTCATGCTTCAAAAGCCAGCATGGATATATTTCATAAAGCATCATGAAAACAATGACCTTCCAGAAAGAGCACAGCTGATGTTAAAATATGGGAAACAGATTTATAGGAAAAACATAACCCACAAAAATAAAACTAATTTCAAAACAGTTTTAAACTTTCATTTTTTCTATTTAGATGTTTTAAATCAAGTTACACCCTAAAGACAATAAGGAAGTCTTCAGTCATAACTTCAGTCTGTAAAAATATCCTAGAACATAGGGAGCACTCAGCTCCATTGCCCTTTTGCCGCAACAAACATAGGGGCAATGGTGTGAGCATTACATGGCAATCCTAGATTATGCTCCCATCCCAAAGGGAGTTAAATAATTTAAATGCTAGTGAGCAGCAACACAATCAAGTACTCAAATTAAATAATTTCTGTTTAGCTCACTGATAAAAATGGGGCTTTTCCTTGCAACAGGTAACAGGGCAAATAACTCAGAAAAAGGAAAAACACTCTTAAGAGAATTGATTCTAGATGGAGTGCAAATATGACGGTGTGGTTGATGGCCAAGGAAGAGTAGCTCCCACAAGGGTAGAGGAACAGGAATTGGGGAGGAAAAAGTGTGCCCAGGGTTGGGGCAAACTAGACTTCTGCGTCGCCGTGTCATAAATTGTTGTCATTGGAAAGGGACTAACCATTTCATTTTACAGCTAAAGAGACTAGAGCCCAGGAAGATAAATTAATTTATTCATGGTCAAATAATATGTGGCAAAACTGGGCCTCAAATCTGGGTCTTTGGATTGTAAATATTGAGGCCATTCCTTTCCTTCCTCTGAGCTTGCCTGCTGAGGAAGCTGTCAGTGTGGTGTTCTCAGCGAACATCAGCAACGGGTCCTTAGAGAAGAATAAACCATGGAGGAAATGTCCCAAAGGCCAAGGGAGCAGAAAGATCAATAGTCATGAATAAATAGCCACAGAATGTTTCCACTGAGAAAGATTCCATGTCTATTGGTCTTAAATTTCAGAAGTATGGGAATAGGGCAATAGGAATAAAGGAATGTAACACCTTCACACATAGTTCAAGAAGCCTTTATTAAGGCATCCGGGAATTGAGGTTGACAAAAAGCCTATTAAAAGTTTTGAGCTACTTTGAAAGAAGAAATGCTCTACATATAAGGAATTACTATAATTTCTGTTTTGGTTTTTTTTTTTTTTCCTGTAGAATCTAGGACCTGTGGTTTATTAGCTTGACTTTCATTGTGAGTATGAAAAGGAAATTAGCATGTTTCCTCCCTCCTGAGGAGTTTGGTACATGGGCAAAGACATCCTAATCCTTCTTTACTCACTTTGGATGGCTCTCCATGCCTGCTCATTGTGCTTCAAGAGATCATTAAGCTCCACTGTGTTCAGCGGTGATAATGGAAATAAGAGGTGAGAATCTGATGGATAGGACAACAGAGCAAGACTTCACACCCAGGATTCACACTGAGGAGTTAGGAGGCAAAAGACCTCCTGACTGAGGCAAGAGGATTTCAAGAGGTGCTCTCCTCTCCAGGAGGGCATCAGGGGGAAACTCGTGCTCCTGGCTCGGCTTGTCTCCCTGAGATTAACAGAGAAATAGGGATGGGAATTCTCTCTGACAGAAGCATGTCACTTGTATAACTGGCTGAGGCTGAGATTTTAAGAGGGCCTCTTTATACAACCTTTAAAAGAAACACAATCCAAAAGCTAGGACTGGTTCTGCTGGGTTAATATTAATACTATTGGAACATTAGGAAGAAAAGATAAATTGCACTTGGTAGAAAAATACAAGTGAAATGGCTTGATTGCTTACTGTGGCAGACTGCTGTTGTTCTGCCTAACATGGCTGGCATAGCGTCAGGAAAGATATCAAACCACCAATAAATTCAAGGAATCACCTATGGGATCGCAACCTGACATGGATTATGTCAGCCCTTCTCAGAGAGAGAATGGCACTCTGAGATTTGAAGAAATTGCAATGCAATCAATAAAATAATAATATTCCACTAACCTGTGTGACATGGAGTTCGCCCTCCAACATCTCAAGGCTACAAGCTCTTCCGTGGGATAACAGTTACAAACATCAGGGTGAAATGTCACAGTCCAAGGTTTAAAACAGATCAGGCAAGAGACAAAAGTCATGCTTGTCATGTGCATATTTCTGCATGAGTATACACAGAAAAGGAAACACAGATATATTTTACATTTAAGTAGCTAAGAATCATCATTAGATAAGTACCTTCCATGTGGCATATGACTGTCCCAGATGTCAGATATGAGGCATGAGCACCAGGCTTCCAGCTCTTGAGACATGATCAGGACCCAGTTTCCTCTAGAGACTCATTGTGTACACCGTCATCACTAATGAAGCTGGCTTGACATAACAGGTAAAATCTATTTGTCCTGCTGCTGTTAATCATATAAACTACAGGAAATAATTTCGAATTATCTTTCAAAGCAGAAAAGACATGAAACCATTTAAGGCAATTATAATACTGAAATGAGCACTGGACTAGGAGCCCAGTAGTTTGAATCCTACTTCTGTCTATAAGGTCTTGGGGCAAATAGGCCTCTCTTTGGTCATCTCTAAAATGAAGAACTTCCTCATGCTTGCTGTACCTACTTCACCGTATTTTTAGGAAGATTCTAAAATCCCTATGCCAGCTAGATTGCACGGTAGGCCAGCGGTTTTGTTAGGGTATTCCAGAATCGTGATAGAACGTGGGGTAATAAGGTCTGGTCAGGGCCAGAAAAATGTGAACAGAAAAGAGCCTTATAGTCAAGTGATTTTTTTAAAAATCTTTACTTTTAATTGTGAAATAATTAAAACATATGGAAAAATATAGAAAAAAAATCTACATTGTCTACTTGAAATTGGATGAGAGATTTTAAGCGTCCTTACCACACATGCCCCCACACACAAATTGATGTTAATTAAATTAATTGTGGTAATCATTACACAATGTATGTGTACATCAAATCATCACATTGTACACCCTGAATATATACAGTTTTTTTGTGAATTGTACCTCAATAAAGCTGGGGAAAGAAGAAAACATTTCCAGGGGAGACACCAAAACAAGGTCAGAAGATAAAAAAGAGAAGGAAAGTAAGAAGGAATCAGGGTGAAACATTCTTAGTAAAAACTTTGTCAGTTAATATTAGGTTATTAAGTATGAAATGTCTGATTTCCTACAAGTTTGATAGTTGATATCTCTGACATTTCACTTTGACACTTCTTGTTTTACTTTTATTGTGAGGGTACATCAGTCTTTCAAAAGCACATTTTGGCTTCTGATTATCTTTCAAAAAAATTTTTAGTGCAATTCTTGTGAAACCATGGATAAGTACAAAAGTCATGCTATTTTTGAATATGAGTTCTGTCATGGAACTATTGCAGTGCAAACAGCTCAAAATACCAACACAGTGTTTGGAAAGGACGTGGCTAATGAACACACAGTACGTCAGTGGCTTGAGAAGTTCCATTCTCGTGATTTTAATCTTGAAAATGAGCCATTTGGGTGACCTGAGACCAAAGTGAATAATGATGAGCCGAAAGCTGTAGCGGAAGCGAATCCATCTCAACCTCTGAGTGAATTAGCAGCAAGATTTGACGTTACCATTCCAATAATACTGGACCATTTGAAACAAATCAGCAAGATAAAGAAGCTGGATAGATGATTACTGCATGAATTAAATGAGCATCAGAAGAGAAATCATCTTGAAGCTTACCTTTCTTTGTTGTCATGACATAAAGACAAACTATTTCTATACTGTATTGCTATGTGTGATGAAAAGTGGATTCTTTTTGACAATCGTAAGTGTTTGGCTTAATGGCTGGATAAAGACTAAGTACCAAAACATAGTTCAAAAACAAATACACTTCGAGAAAAGCTAATGGTATCTGTTTGGTGGTCCAGCACTGGTATTATCCACTATAGCTTCATGAAATCTGGTCAATCAATTACAGCGATTGGTCTACTGCAACCAGTTGGATGAATGATGAGGATGCTTGTGATTGAGCAGGCAAGATTGGTCAGTAGAGACAGGTCAATCCTCTTGCAAGACAAAGCTGGACCACATTTCACACAAACGATGCTGCTCAAACTACAGAAGTTGGACTTGGAAACTCTCTGTCATCCACTGTCTTCACCAGACCTTGCACCAGCTGACTATCAGGCTTTGGACCACTTCTTGCAAGGAAAAATACATAATTCTTAACAACCTGTGGAAAACGTCTTTTGCCATTTCATGGCCACTCGCTCTCCAGGCTTCTTGGCTGCTGGCATAAACAAGCTACCATTAAGATGGCAAAACTGTGTCGATGGTTTAGGTGTATACTTTGATTAATTGTACTGCTTCTTGTTTGAGATATAATAAACTACACTTTTTATATGAAATTGGACATTTCATATTTAGTGATCTATAATTGTTCACTATATTGTTCACTTATTTGTATAAATAGTCATGTCTAGCTACTGTCCATAAACAAAAAATAAAAGTATTTCTTACCAAGGAAATTTGGCACATAAGTAAATATCACCTCTGTGTTTCAATGTTATTTTGAATTCTTTACCCTCAAGGATGACATTTACTTGTTCATTATTGTAAATAAAAATAACTGTTCCTGTGCATGAATAAAAGAATATAACCAAAGTTTTTGTCTACCAACAAAAACTATAAGTTTTGAAATTGTGCCACATTTACTTAAGAATTCACATAAAAAGGAAGAAAGAGAAAAAAGAAGAAGGAAGGGAGGATAAATGCAAAATTTTATATATACACAAAAATTCACCCTCATTTCTTCTCCAGATATTAGCACTTTCCTCTTCTTGGTATGTATTATTTCCTTGTATTTGCTCTAAATTCACTAAATACATTCTTGGATAAGAATAACTTTATATTTTTAAACTCTACCTGCCATCATACTCTGCTTATCTTTTTGCAGCTTCATTTTTCAGACAATATTATATTTTTAGACTTTTCTATGCATACATGCAGGCATCAGTGTATGTAAATATTTTATTCATTTGTAAATGCTATATAGTCCTTCACTGTATACATATAGCATTCCTCTTCTATGGGCAATTATGCTGTTTCTATGTTTTTTCACTGTTATTAACAGTGCCATGGTAAGCATTCTCCTACATGAAAGTCATAAAAGGCAAGCCGCCCTGTAGGGTGGAAACTTCACATAGTATTGCTGGCTAGAAAGTCCATGCCCTTCTTGTTGTACCAACTAACACTTCACCACAATGAATGTATTCCTTTCCCCCCACATCTTTGCAAATATTTGGCTTTATCAGATTTACTAAAATTTGTCAGTCTTTGGAATGGTGTCTCATTGCTTTGTTAATTTTAATTTCCCTTATTATTAGTATGGTCAAACATTTCTTCCATATAAGTATTAAGATTTCTGCTTCCTTCTCTAAGAACTGGATGTTTATATTCTTTGTCGATTTATGAATTAGTCTATTTTATTTTTGTAATGTGTGAGTTATTTATATATTTCAGATTATTAATCCTTTGTTGGATTTTCAGTTCCAAATTTTTTTATTAATTTCTACTTTTGTAGTATTGTGGTTAGAGAAAATATTTGATTCACTCTGGTTCTTTCATATTTACTTAGTTCTGTTTTGTGCTCTGTTACATAGTCAACTTTTGCAAAGGTCATATTTGTGCTCAAAAAGATTGTGTGTTTGCTAACATTGACTGCAATGTTCTATAAATGTTTGTTAGAGCAGGCTTTTATTGTGCTATTCAAATCACTTATAGCCTTAATAATTTGATGGCTCAATCGATTTTTATTGAGAATAATATGTTAAAATTTTCAAAAAATATTTGTTGATTATTTTTCATTGAAATTCTGTCCAACAAAAATGTTGGACATGTGTTGGAGCTATATTGTTAGATAGCTGTTGATAAAAATTTGGGTTGTTTCTAAAAGTTTTCCATTATAAATCATGCTACCATTAGTTCTTATAATTAAATCCTCAAACACACAGGTATGTATGTCAGTAAGATAAAATCCAGGAAGGAACTAGATTAAAGCATATGCTCATTTTTAATAATCAGATTTTACCAAGTGATCTCTTCTACAGTTTAAACTGAAAAAACTGATTGGAAGAAACTGCCTTGTTAAAGCTGAATATATTTGGAGTAGTAATAATGACTATCTTTGGATAAGGACCCTAGTTAAACTTGGTGAAATCTTTAAAAAAAATTTACCTGCAACTTTTACAACTCCAGCTCTTTTTCTGCATCCTGATAAGATGATCACTTTCACTGAAGAATCCTAAAATAGATCATTTCCATTTTTAGAAAACTTTGATTTTGTTCACATATATATACACACATATACTTTTTACCTGTTCCTTTGGCATTCATGGGTGTCAACATAATATACCTGGATAAAAAGACTAATATACCTGTCTGCTATCTCACAGATCGGAGTGTACTTCTTAAAATGAGAGCATTAGTGATAAACAGCACCTCTTTTGCCAGTCACTATGAAAAACACATAACAAAAAAGGATCCCAGAGTCTTTGAAGAATATCCCAGTTAAATTTTTTCAAGTTCCAATTTTCACCTTCTTAAGAAATATTACCATGTTCTCTCTGAATCTCCAATTTAAGTTGCTACCAGTACGTTCAAGCAACAATTTTATCTACTTGCAGCCAAAGGTTAAAATGCAGGCATCCAAAATGTGCAAAATAACTGTTTTTCTTCTGTGGACTTGCAGCTGAATTTTTCTTTTTAAGACAGGATACAAAGGTGTCTAGAAAATATCACTGGTGTATTAGTACATGGTGCTCACCTTTAAGGAAAAT
The DNA here is from genome assembly GCA_963575035.1 of Avahi laniger. Lineage (NCBI taxonomy): Eukaryota > Metazoa > Chordata > Mammalia > Primates > Indriidae > Avahi > Avahi laniger. Next base: position 16,096 of record CAUYSK010006702.1, on the reverse strand, counting down.
GGTCTCTTCTGAGGGAGGCTTCCATGGGTTGAAGAGAAAAGGCAGGAAGTAGAACTAACAGCATCAGAATTCTTTGTCAGGATTTAAAATCTATGTGCCCTTAAGCAATTTATTTAATTTCCCTGTGCTTTGGTTTCCTCCTCTGTAAAACTGAGATAATATCTTCTCTCCAAGGTCAGAATGTAATATAAAGCACCTTGAAGAATGCCTGGGTCATAGAAGGGCTGAGAGAATTTTGTTTTGTTGCTATTGATAGCGGAGTCAGCAAAACTAGTGGTGGCAGGAGGATGCGATTGTGATCCACTTTCTCATTCCATTGGCTTTGTTAATTTTTTGATTGACACATAATAGATGTACATATTTTGATGTTACATGTGATATTTTGATATATTCACATAATGTGTAAAGATCAAATCAGGATATTTGGGATGTCCATCACTTTAAACATTTGTCTTTTATTATGCTAAGAATATTCGAATTATTCTCTTCTAGCTATTTTGAAATACATATGGATTATTGTTAACTATAGTCACTCTACTGATTTGTTGAATACTAGGTCTTATTTCTTTTATCTAACTAATAGAAGAAATAATCCCTTATTAATCCCATTGACTCTTCATGTTCTCCTTCCCCCTACTCTTCCTGACCTCTTGTAAGAACCAATCTACTCCTTCTTTATGAGATCAACTTTTTTAGCTTTCATTTATGAGTGACAACATATAATATTGACCTTTCTGTGCTTGACTTCTTTCACTTAACATGATGACCTCCAGTTCCATCCATGGCGCTGCAAGTGACAGAATTTCATTCATTTTTTTTAATTCAGCATATTATAGGGGTCTATGTTACATATATTGCTTTTGCCCCACCCAAGTCAGAGCTTCAAGTGTGTCCATCCCCCAGACGGTGTGTACAGCACCCATTAGGTGTAAATATACCCATCTTCTCCTCTCCCCTCCCACTTGCCTGACACCCGATGAATGTTACTACTAAATGTGTACATTTGATCAGTGAATACCAATTTGATGGTGAGTACATGTGGTGCTTTTTTTTCCATTCTTGGGATACTTCACTTAGTGGAATGGGTTCCAGCTCTATCCAGGATAATACAGGAGGTCCTAGATCACTATTGTTTTTTGTGGCTGAGTAGAACTCCATGGTAAACATATACCACATTTTATTAGTCTACTCATGTATTGATGGGCACTTGGGTCATTTCCACATCTTTGCAATTGTGAATTGTGCTGCTATAAACATTCGATTGTAGATGTCTTTTTTATAGAATGGCCTTTGTTCTTTTGGATAATGTCCAGTAATGGGATTGCTGGATCAAATGGGAGCTCTAGTTTTAGTTCTTTGAGGTATCTCCATATTACTTTCCACAGAGGTTGTACTAGTTTGCAGTCCCACCAGCAGTGTATGAGTGTTCCTATCTCTCCGCATCCATGCCCACGTTTATTGTTTTGGGACTTTTTGATAAAGGCCATTCTCACTGGAGTTAAGTCATTTTTCATTGTTGTTTTGATTTGCATTTCCCTGATGAATAGAGATCTTGAACATTTTTTTCATATGTGTGTTGGCTATTAGTCTGTCTTCTTTTGAAAAGTTTCTGTTCATGTCCTTTGCCCACTTTTTGACAGGGTTGCTTGACTTTTTCTTGCTGATTTTTCTGAGTTCCAAATAGATTCTAGTTATCGGCCCTTCGCTGGATGCGTAACATGCAAATATTTTCTCCCATTCTGTAGGTTGTCTGTTTGCTCTCATGATAGTTTCCTTGCAGAAGCTTTTTAATTTGATTAGATCGCATTTATTTATTTTTGTTGTTTCCTCCCAAGCTTTTCTGCATTTCTAAATTATTTTCTTCAAAGCTCAGCTCTAAGCCATGTATTCCTGAAAGTCTCCAGGATTCATGATAGTTCTTTGTAACTTCATTTTTTTTCAAAATAATATGTCTATTTCATACTCACTACCGGGAATTTATTAAACAGAGGTAAATGACAGAGCCACAGGCTCTTTATTCTTTCATGGAGTTGACAATCTAAAAATCCTGAGAATATGTATCTTCTTTTGTCAACCTGGAACTCCTGTGCTCCATCCTGATTCCGACTGACCCACATTCTTATCTTTTAAGAATCATGTTATGAATAAACTGTTTCACAAAACTTTTCTTGATGACTTATTCCTCTGCTTCTGTTCTGAGTTAGGTGCTAGCTAACTGAGTTAGGTGCTAACTATGATGGTCAGTTTCATGAGTCAATTTGGCTTATCTACAGTTCCCTGTTACTCAATCAAACACTATTCTGGTGTTGCCGTTAAGGTATTTTGCAGATATAATTAAAGTCCACAACAGACCTTACATAAAGAAGATTATCCCAGATAATCTGGTGGGCCTAAGTTAATAGTTGAAAAGCATGAAGAGCAGAACTGGAACTTCCCTGATGAACAAACTCATGAACAGCAACTCTAGCCCAAGCCTGAGACTTCCTTCCAGCCCTTCCCGATGTCCTGCCTTATGGATTTCAGATTTGTCTAGCCAGGCCCCACATTTGCCCAAGTCAATTTCTTATAGTAAATAAATAAATAAAAACGCACATATACACATGTACAACAAGGAACCAATGAATACATTAATGAATATATCAATCAATCAATATTCTGTTTCTCTAGTGGAACCCTGACTGATACAGGTGCCTCCAGGTTAAGTTATTTCTAACACGGTATTTATTACTCTCTAATTATAATTGTCTCTGTTATAATTAGCTTTGGATACCTAATAGATAAACTCTCCTTGATAAGAGAACATTCTCCACATAGTAAACATTCAATATGGGTTTGCCTAATTTAATTAATTATTACAAGTAAATATCCTCTGATAATTAAGCCTACAGGTATTAGAGTGAGGTAGACCCACTTTTGGATACTGTCTCTCACTAACAGTGGTTCTCTGGGCAATTTGTATGCTTTTAAGTTTCAGCCTCCTTCCCTGCAAAAAAGGTAATAATAGTATAATAATAGTGCCCGCCATATAGAATTGTTTTAGGAGATAGGGGAGTAAGTGCATAAAAATATCTTAGCATATTAACTAGCACATATTAAGAATTTAATAAATATTTATATTCTTGTTCTTCTTATCATTTGAAATTTAAAATGACTCTTTGTAGCCTTCTCTTGAGAAATATCTAACTAAATATCAAAAAAACAATTAGTCTTCATGCCTTTGCCTCATTCCCGCTGCCGGGATGCCTCAGGGACAAACAGTTTAGTTTGGCTGTGGTATGGTCCCTGCTGACCTAAACCTCTACAATAGACACCGGATGACTAATAAGGTCTCATCCCTCCCCCAGAATGCTCACACATGCATGCGTCGGAACCCAGTGAAATCTCAAATCAAATCAATACCTTCTACTTTGCATGAAAATGCCAAATATATACAAGGATATATAATACTTTGCTTCCAAAATTCCTCCCTGAAAAAGGCGAGAATAATAAAACAACAGCAAGGACATCAATATCTATGTGGCCCATCCTTTACACAGTACTTTAATATAAATTATATCCATGTAACAAAAATACATGTGTACCCCATGAATTTATATAAATTTTTTAATATTTAAAATAATAAATAAATTATCTTCCCTGATCCTCATAATGATCCTGTAACACATGTAGGTCATTTGAAGGCCCCCTGGGCAGTTGCGGAAACAAATTATTTTTATGTTAGTATATATCTTTCATGTAAAGGAATTTAGAATCCATGTATTCCAGGTGAGAGGCCAGAGGGCATCTCCCGCTTACTGACTTTCTTTGCTGGTATCTCTGCCCTAAAGGACTTGAATGGATCTTAAAAATATTTTTTTTTTTTTTTTTGCCTCTAGGAGCCCAAAAACATAGGGATGAAATATTTCCTTTTCTTTTCAAGTCCCAACCAACATTATGAGTTACACACCCTTGTGCAGTTCACTTAACTTTTCTGAGCCTCAATTGCTTTAACTGTAAAATTGGTGATAATAATTGCTCCCTCAGAGGATTGGTAGGATTGCAAGTAATAATAGAGGAAGTGGCTCACAGAACCCTTCCAAGACCTGTTAGCTACACTCCCTTTCTTTCAAGAGCCATTGTATTATGTAAGGAGAATTTACTGACCCAAATGCTTACTCCCCAACCAAGTTCAATAGGCTGATACATCAAGCCAAATAGCCAAACAACGAATGGAGAAGGATTGTGGCGACCTTCTGCATTCATGTTGTAAAATGTGTTGGTCACCGAGTCCTTTCCATTTCAGCAACACTTTCAGTGGTGATGAAGGAAAGCAAAGTTTACTTTTAGCTTTTCTTCCATCAATATCAGTGTCTACTCATGTGGTCCATATACTCAATATGGGAAAATCTATCTAAAATATTATTATGAAGCAAATTTTAAAATGATAATAAAAATCTTCAAATTTGAAATTTTACTTACTTTCTAATATCCTAAAGGAAGATTTTTTGATAAAGTTAATCTGCACAAATAAGCAAATTCCTGAAACAAATACTGATATAGACGTAGAACTACTGCAGGTAAATTAGGCTAAGACTAGAGATAGAACGTTATTCTCCCAGAAGGTAGGATGAGACCCCATTCACTCACCCAGCATCATCTACTCTGTATTCACTACTGAGATTTTGGACCAGGGTGTTTGCATGTCTTTCCTGGGAAATCCTGGCTATACCAAGATTGGCCATACCAATGGCATTTGGTAAGAGGCCCTTATTGTTAGCAATTATGGATATTTTTCCTTCATATACTGAAAGCAGTCATTTTTAATTCTCATAATCTGTTATGTTAGATGTATTTCTAAAAATTCTTTTACACTGGAATGAAATGCACTAGAGGAATGGGAGTTGTTCTTTTGCCTATCCTCATCCACAAATGTTTATTGGATATATCCTCTGAACTGGAAACTATAGAGAAAATAAAATAGTATGATATAACCCTATTGCTTCTCCTGTTACAAGGATAAAATATGTATTCTCTTTACTACAAGAAGATAAACACCAAGTGAGTGGTATAGACGAGTGGTTCCTAAACATAACTGATCATCAGAATGATCTGGTAGTTTAAAATATAAAAAACCTTGGTCCAACCCCCAAAGACGACAATCAGTAGAGCTGAGCTGGTTCTGTGACATTGTCATGTAGTCTAGTTTACAATTTTGACTGTAAACTACTTATATAATTTTGAAAAGGAGTTCACGACAACAACAAAATTGTTGTTGCCAATATACATATGATCATTCTGCCACGAGTATAACACTGGAGAAAGTATTGAGTGGACCTCCTCTAAAATGTGAAGTTATTTTCACCATATTTATTTCTTATTATAATTCCCATAAAGACTCTTTTGTTAATTGTGACACTGTTGCTTATGGCCAAAGCAGAAAAGTTACAAAATATATTTACATCAAAAGAGAAGGCAACAGGTAATATTTAAAGAATATGCAATGAAGCATAGCAATATTTAGCCTGAAAAATTGGAAGTTTCTGGACTCTCCTATATTGAAGTTGGACAGTGATCTATGAAGCCTGAATTTTGTATTTTTCTAATTGGCACAGTCTAGTTTTCTTAGTTTTTTAAATTCTCAAATAAAAGTCCATTTCATCTGAGAGGCAAATAATGATTGTACTGAGATTAACTATTCTTTAGATCCAATTCTTGTGATAAAATGAAGAATTAAGGATCACATTAAGGGAATTGTTAGGAAATTTAAGTTTACTTTATGTAAACTTAACCATCAGCAAGTATCTTGACTGACAGGGAAGATGGTACAAATGTATTGGTTTTAACAAGACAGGCGTGCATATGACATGCAGGATAATTTATTCTTTCATATTTTTAATTTTCTTTTTTATAAATTTGGAAAATTGGAATAGCTCAGAGATCAGAAAATTATGGCCAATGTTCCAAATCTGATCAGCCGCCTGTATTTGCATGTGAAGTTTTCTTGGAACACACACACATCCATTTGTTTACATGCTGTCTATGGCTACTTGTGTGCTCAATGTCGAAGGTGAGTAGTTGCCACTGAGACCATATGGCTACAAAGCCACAAATACTTGCAGAACTTTGGTAACCCTTGAACTAGATATTAATTACTAATAAGATTTCATATTTGTGAAGCACCTACTATATTCAATGCTAACAACTACATACAATGCTAACAATTTTATATGATTGACTGCATTTATATTTGTAAAAATACATCAAATGAGTAATAAATTTTAGAGTGGTCCTTAATCCACCTTGACATAATCCAAACTTAGGTATGATGACTTTAAAGTTCATGTTCTTAAATAATAAGACTCCATCTAGATCTAAAGACTAGAAATATTTATGGAAAGTTTGTAATATGTAAGATAAGATGTGAAGGACTTGAGAAGCTAGGACCATGAGTAAAATGCAGATTTGTTAAATAGGTTATTTGAGGACAAATATGATTCCTTTCTTTTTGCTTCCCTAGTAACTACCACAGAACTGTCACATAGTTGGCAATTACTAAAAATTGCGTGAATGCATCAAGTCTGTGGGCTTAAAGGATCTTAATATTGTATGAGATGGGAAAAGACAATGTATAACCATGATGAAAGTCAGATACATTATAGAGTACTCCCCTAGATAACATAAGAAAAGTAAAATGTGCTATTAAAATAGGGAGCAATCAAGGTTGAAGCTATTCATAATGCCTTTGAATACAGGAAGAGGTAGGAGTGGAATGCAGCTTAAAGGTATTTGCAGAAGCCATCTCTGGAGTGCAGCTTGGAATTCCAGTTTATTCTCCAAGGCACATAATACTTGCTGTCATGAATCTGGAAAGAGCTGGGAATACAAGTTCTAACTACTTACTACTCTTCTTGTACACTTTTCCTTATAAGGAGATCTCCTAGGCAGGAGGTTTGCTTTCTAACTGAATAATATCATGATTTATCTCTCTGATCTCACCTCATTCAAAAACTTGCTTGAGTAATTCCCAACTTCCTGTGGTAAATCTCTAGGCCATCTCAGAAAGGTGAGCTCCAAATTCCAACCAGCAAGGGTATTAAGTGCTGTTATATATTAATAGCTACCAATGTGTTAGGATGAGAGAGCCCTCAAACAATTGGCAGAATCCAGGGTTTGCTGGAGTTTGTTGAATGCTTCCTTTAATGAATTCTCTAGTTTTTTGCACCAATCACTTTGAAGCTACTCATAAACTGAAGGTATTTTTTGTCTTTATCTGCAACAATAGCCCTTTAGCAACTCAAAAACTGTTTACCCTTTAATTCTGATCTGGTATCCCCATCCCAACTTAATCCTAACTCTTTCATACTCGGGGGTGGGGAGGGTATGAGGCTATGTTGTGACCAAGATGTTTTGAAAGACTCAGGTAGCAGCCAATTACTCTCCTCTGTCCAATCTCCAAAATTTATCTTTATGTCAACTAGCCTACATGGGAACAAAGGCTAATGGAGATTAAGCTGCCTTCACTCATGGAAGGGGGACCCATGGTGAGGGTCAGCTGCCCAGTGATGACATGTTGGGGCCATCAAGGCCTTGAAGGGGCAGGCTGGGCCTTGCTTTTCAAGTATGATGCATGGGGGGTGAGGATAGGGGCAAAACAAACAAACAAAAACAGAGCCATGTAAATGATTGGCCTCAGAAGCCAGAATATCAAGATGATTTCCCGCATCATCATACATTTGAGAGGAATATGGAAAGCTTCTGCTCCTAATCTCCTTAGGCCATGGAGGACTAAGCTTTCATGAAAGGAAACACAGCCCATGACAATATATAAACTTGGGTAAAAAATATGTCTCATAATCAAAAAAGTTTCAGACTAGTTTTGAATCTTCGAATGCACCTAAAACATCTTCAAAATTGACTTTCTTTCTGATTAACCTTTCCACATATTATCCCAGTGATTTCAGGGTCCTTACAACAAAATGGCATTCTTCATCCTCTGCATTTAATTTTGAGAACTGAGGCCACCTGTATCCACATGGTTTAACTATTGAGACTGAGATCTGAAGCCGCTGTGTCAACATCACTTTCCTATTTGTTCCAGGAGATTCTTGGCTGGGAAGATTAGGCTGTAAACCAATAACTGACTTCACCATTGGCTCCAAGAATTTCCTAAAAGCCAATACATCTGAACAAATAGTTTGCTCATCTGGATAAACACCTCTGTTCTTCTGCTCTAGGAACAATGGGTTGCTCACTCGGCCAAACAGCTAATTTACCAATCATTTAGTAATCAAAAATTCCTTCAAATGCCTTTTTGTGTTCATTAAATCAAAAATACTACATCATGAACATAGTGAACATTACCCAATCCCAACCAAATGTATACATTAAAAGATCTGCCTTAAAGAACTTGATCTCTGAGCCCGCTCTCCAACAAATCTCTACCCGTGATCTCTCCTTTCTGAAATTACTAAAACTCTGTCGAAGTGATGCTCTCCCTTAACTGTAGTAGGTTTAATTATCTTGGCTGTTTGAATATCAGGTGATTGTATGATCTTTTGAGGATTTGAGAGTCAATCCTTCCTGTCTATATCAGATTGTGAGCTGCAATCTCCCCTCTGTCCAAGTGTCTAAATGGATAAAACACACTAATCATGGTAAAAACACACAAGGGCAAGCTACCGAGAAAATGAATGTGAAAATTTACTGCACCTTCAGGCATTCAAACTAACGTCAAAAACAAAGACCACAATTTTATCTATAATCAAAAAAGAGATTTTGTCATATATATGTATATTCATGAATCATCAAATATCTTTAAAAGACTTTGGTCAGATTTTCTGATTCACGTAACATATTTTTCTTGTAAGAAGTCATAATAACTGAAGAGACAAAGAAAACAGACATCGTAAGCACAACTTTGTAACATACATTTTGTTGTCCCAAATGACTCCACAACCCTCATTCCTACCCCTCAGTTTCCTTCCTTCTTTTCTTGGTAAATGGCTTAATTGACATTCAGGTGTTCCACAACAATTCTCATGTTATTTTGGGATGCTGAATGTCCCATGCTTGCTCGGTTTTATCAGACAGAAAATTTATTTCCTTCCTTTCCTTTCTTTGTTTTTTCTTTCTTTCTTTCTCTCTTTGTTCTCTCTCTCTCTCTTTCTCTCTCTCTCTCTCTCTCTGTCTCCTCTTTCTTTCTCTTTATTTTAATTGCATCCTCTGTTGCTTATAATATATAAATAGTTCTAATGATGCTATGTTATTCTATGTATGTGATTACCTAGAAATGTGTAAAATAAAATATGTAGCATTATCAATAAAACATTGACACAAAAAATCATTTGAAAATTTTTCTGCCCATTTATGTTTGTGCCATTTGGCCTTACTATCTGCTATCATCTACTATCCTGGTGGTCACCATGCTCTGAGTCTTTTTAAGAGTTTAGTTTATTATTGATTGATTAATTACTCATTTAAATCTAGTCCAAACTATGGAATTAACTATTTTTTAATTGCGATTGTTTACAAGAATGACTCATAAAACATCCTAGCATTATAATTTTTGTTTATTTTATTGTGTTTTAAAATGTAAGTTCTATTATTATTCAGGTATGGTGAGGCCAATAGATAATGAGATGATTGCCATTGAAAACATAGTTTGCTGCAATTCCCCATAGGAAGGGACATGCTGTGTCAATGAGAGCCACAGAGAGAGGCACTGGGGCTGGTCAAGAGGCAGAAAGAGTGAGGGGAAAGCATGCAGGAGCCTTTATTCTGGTTTCATGAGAAAGGCAAGGCCAGGCTAGGCAGCCTTAGGATCGGCTAGTTTGAGCAATGTCAGGAGACTTTGGGGTATAGGAACCCTCTCTAATTGTCTGGTACCTGATCCTGGATTAATAACGGCAGAGGAATACTGCCACCTGGAATGTAACAGCCAGACAGAAGAGGTGATTCAGATTATGGGAACTGGATTTTTAGTTTGCATATGAAAGTTTACTATATTTAAAAATTGACTATCTCTGGGAGGGGGAGTCTCTCCCCAGTCAATGAAGCCCCAGGTGCCAAAGCATCAAGAAAATAAAAAGTAAGAAGATATAATTAACACACAATATATGTTATATTGAGTTATAACTTACATAAAGTAAAATAAATGAGTCTTAAGTGTACAACATAATAAATTGTTTATATTTGTATACACCCTTTTAATCCCCACCTCGATCAAAGACAAAACATTGTCTTACTCCGTAAGACTCTGCCAAGTCTTTTTCCAGTCAATATCTGCCCCTCCCAGCAAGGTAAATATTACTGTGACTTCTGTCACCATGCCTAGATTTGCCTGATCTTGAACTTCGTATAAATGGAATTTTACATTATGAGTGCTTTTATGTCGGTCTTCTTTCATTTAATATTACCATTTTGAAATTCATCCATGTGATTACACATGGAGAATTTAGTAATACTGCTGTGCAGTATTACTAAATGAATATATTGTGACATATTTATCTATTTTCTAACAATTGAGTTGCCGTGAACATATTCGTACATCTTCTTCATAGATGTATGCACACATTTCTCTTCAGTATATACCTTGGAGTAGAATTATTGAATTGTAGGGTTGGTGAATTTGTAGTTTTAGTGGATACTGCTAAAAATTTTCAAAGTAATTAGAACAACTAACCAACCCACCAATATGTATGAGAATTTCCATTACTCAACATTTTTGCCAACATTTTTAACTGACAGTCTTTTTTTTAACTATGGTAGTGGTTGGATGCTGGTTTTAAATCATAGTTTTAATTCCATTTCCCTGTTGAGCAATGATGTTGAACATTTTTACATGTGCTTGTAAATATACTTATTGTTACATACACCTCTTTGAGAATTTTATTATTTGTTAGATAGAATTCTCTGTATTTTTCTTACTTGATTTGTAGAATTCTTAAAATCTATTCTAGATATGAAGCCTTTGTTGGATAAATATTTTGAAAATATCTCCTTCCAGACTGTGGTTTGCCTTTTGCCTTTCTTGCTGAGGACTTTTGATAAGCAACAGACAAATTTATCATTTTTAATTTTACTGTTAGTGATTTTTTGAATCTTGTTCAGAAATTTTCACCAATCCCATGGTCATGAAAATACTCTCCTCTTTTTTTTCTAAAAGGTTTCTTGTTTAACCTTTCCAATGTAAATCTATAATTCACATTGAATTGATTTTTGTGAATGATGTGAGATAAAATCTTCCATATCACCAAACTTCCTTGCTTATGTTTGCTGTGCAAATGAAGACTCCCTTTTGAACTAATGAATATCATAATAGCTAGAGTGTGAACCTCTGGGTGTTACTAGAGCTCCAGTAGTTGCAATGATTAGTGGAAACCATATTTTAGAACTTTATAATCACAATTGGTGTGTGCAATTCTGAATAAATACAATAAATGTACTCGTGTAAATGAAACCAACATGATCTAAACACTTTGAGATTTAGATATTCTGAGACATCTAACCTACAAAGTATAAAGCCTGTTCTTTGTTAAAAGTTCCTTTTGGAGTTTCTTAATGTAGTTGTCTACATTACTTCAAACTTTCATTTTATTTTTTTTTCACAGTATTTGTTTATGGAAAAGATGCTATGCAAACCCAAAATCTATATACTTTCCTTTGCATTGTCAACAATGATGTATCTCATCTGCTTTGTACTATTTATGCCAAAACAGTCACTCAAAGGTTTCTACTTAACTGTAATGAGACAAACTTTGGGAAATCTATTTAAATTGCTTTTTAGCATCTAAGGAAACTACAAAGGTAAGATTACACTAATGGAAGGGAATGCAACGTTTTTCTCATTAACCAACTTAAGATTTATCCAGTCACCTGAAGTGAAAGGTGATTCTTATGGTAAATTCTGTCTGAAATCCAGGGATATATGACTTATGATTTCTGTTATAAGCCAGAAATTTTGACAAGAACTAAATGCAGTTGATAAGAAAAACATAACAACCTCGAAAGAAATTCCACATTGTAGCTGTTTCTCATAATCCTTGATTTTTTCATAAACATATATTGAATGCCCAATTTTTACTTGAGGACAATAAATTTGAATAAGAAAGGCATGGCGCTGGCCTTCTTGCAGCTTCTATTGCAATATGATAAATAGGTCAAAACATAGACCAGGAGAAAAAAAACAATTTAAAGTTATAATGAGCATAATGAAGGAGAGAAAATGCTAAGACGGAGATGACAGGGGCCAGGCAAACCTTCAGATGGTAACAGATGATCAAGGAGGCGTCTGCACGAAAGCACAGTGTACAGGGAAGAATCGAATCATTAGAACATCCACGCCACCTCACATGCAAATAAATCACTAAGACCAAAGTGAGAGATCAAATGGAAGTGAGCAAGATGTATTACTTAATTTGCTTATTTATCTGACTTTGAAAATGGAGAAGAGAAGACAATACCGACAGATTCCTGAAATGCTGGGAATAAAGAGCCAAGGGGCCTCAGCCAGTAGCTGTCAACAGGAGACCCATGAGAGGCAGGATCACCAAGAGTCCTGCAAGCCTGCTTCTTGTGCCTGCTAACATTAGCGTATAAAGTATAATTCATTCCTAGTGGGCAACAGAGACCCAGCCCACAGCCTGAAAGAAAATATCCAGGGATCCAGAGAGAATTTTTGGCCTCTCAGGCTTTGATTTGGCTGACCTGGAGTCATGGGACATAAAGTACTCCAAATTTATTCTCTCTGTCTGAAGTTTATTTTAGCCTTTGACACTGATGTGGTTTGTTATTTTTAATGGTGTTCCGTGTAAGAGTACAACATATTCCTCAAACAGACAGAGCCTTGGCTTATCCCACAAAATAATTCCACTTCTTCAGACGATTCTGAAATGTTCTCAACTAATATAAAAAGCATTTTCAATATCTGACATTCTGCATTATCTTCTAAAGAGTTCATATTTACAGTGTATAGGCATTTTTCTCTAGCAGAGAAAACATCAATTTTTTTTCTTTCTCTTTTATTAAGTCTAAGGTAAAAAAGAAACATTGCTAAGAAATACTTTTTATTTCCTTCAATTCTTTGTATGTGAATATACTGAACTTCTCTCACAATTAAATAGAAAACACAGCATAAGTATTTTCTAGGAAGGCTCTGGATTCATTTCACCAAGTACACTTTGAACTTGAAAAGTTTTAGAATGTTGAGAGATATAAATTAGGACTTCTAGTGACCAGATCTTGTGCTGCTGTGATAAAAACACAACTAAAATTTTATAGAACCTTCTTAGTAAGATGACATCGTGGTGTCCAATGTCTAGCTATAACAGATAGGAACAATGCTGGATTTTTTTTCCTATTTCCTTCCTCAAAGGCTAAATTAGAAGAAGCATCATTAAATAGATACTGTTCTTTTAGGAGCGATACATTCAGCAAAGACTTGAAATTATTCCCAGAGAATGAAAAACAAATGTCTCAGGGAAAGTAAGAAGAGATACTGCAAAATGCCTTTATGAAACTTAAGCCAGCTTGTCAAATTGATTGTCTCCTGGTTGGAGATTAGATAGATCGATAGATAGATCTATAATGTCTATAAATATCTATATTATATGAATAGATAGACACACACATACATAAAATCATGGGCTGAACTGTTTTCTTCTCCAAAATTTTTATGTTGAAGTTCTAACTTCCAGAACCTCAGAATATGACTGCATTTGGAGAGTGGGTCTTGGAAGAGGTATGTAAGATTACGTGATGTCATTGGATTGGGCCCTAATCCTACATGACTAATGTCCTTATAAGAAGAGTAGATTAGGACATAAGCTAGTAAAAAGAAAAGACCATGTGAAGACACAGGGAGAAGATGACCGTCTACAACCCAAAGAGAGGGCCCTCAGAAGAAAACAACCTTGCTGACACTTTGATCTCAGACTTCTGGCCTCCAGAACTGTGAGAAAATAAATTTCTGTTGTTTAAGTCACCAGTCTATGGTACTTGTTATGGCAGCTCTAGCAAACTAATGTGTGTGTGTGTGTGTGTGTGTGTGTCTGTTTGTATTGTGTATGCTATATTTGTCCAATGAAAATGAAATCTCCACAATAACTACAAATATCTTTTTTGATAATGATGTTAGATACACAAAACTCATCTCCCAATATTGATTATGTTTATGAAAATCCCTGTTAGCTACTATTATGGAATTCTTTACATATATATATACATATATATATGGATGTATGTATATTTAAATGACCCTTTCATTGTGTTCCTGTGGCTTTTATTTTGAAACTACTCTGAAACTTAATGCTATAAACAACCATCTTGTTCATGAATTCTGTGAGTCAGGACTTTGAACAAGTGTTATAGTTTGAATGTTTGTCCCCTCAAAAACTCAGATTGAAACTTAATCCCCAATGTGATCATACTGAGAGGTAGATTTTTTAAGAGGTGATTGAATCATAAGGTTCTGCCCTCATGAATGGATTAATCCATCGATGACTAATGGATTAATGGGTTATTATGGGAGTGGGACTGGTGGTTTTATAAAAAGAGGAAGAGAGACCTTAGCTAGCATGCTCAATCCCCTTGCCATATGAGGCCCTGCATCACCTCAGGACTCTGCAGAGTCTCCACCAGCAAGAAGGCTCTCAACAGATACGCCCCCTCAACCTTGGATTTCCCAGCCTCCCTAACTGTAGCAAATAAATGTATTTACTTTATAAATTATTTGGTTCTAGGTATGCTGATATAAGCAACAGAAAACAGACTAAGACAACAGGGAACAGCAAGAATAGTTAGTCTCTGTTCTGCAATGTCTGGGGCCTCAGCTAGGAAGAATAAAATAGCTAGAGATGACTCCAAGAGACGGGAACTAGAATTCTTGCGACTGAAAGATCCACATCCAAGATGACTTCTTTACCCACATATCTGGCATCTGACTGAGACGATGGGAAGGCTGTTCTCAGCTGAGCATGCTGACAGGCAGGCAGTGCTACACACGCCTCTTCACGTGGCACAGGCTACTCACAGCGTGATGGCTGGTTTCTACAAAACAGCATCCCAAGAGAGGATGCTCCAAGAAAACCTGGCAGAAGGTGAAAAGATCTTTCCTCGGAAGACACAAGACCCCTAAGTCTCAAGGAAAAAGAACATAATCACAACCTATTGAGGGAATAGTGTCAAAAAAATTTGTAGTGTAATTCAAAACCTCAAAATTTGTCTTCTGGCCACAAATTATTAACATAACATTCTCTCCATATGAAAAATACCCTTAGCCTCTCTCAATAGTTCTCAAAAGGACCATCTCATAACAGAGTCAGTCTTAGACTCAAAGTCAGAATACTGTCACCTAAATCAAGTCAAGACTTGGATAATACTCATCAGTCATGATTCCTCTTAAAAATTGTTAAACTAAAGAGACCAGTCAACCACCCAACCACCCAACTACCCAACATACATGGGGGTATGACCTTAGGATAAACATCAGGATACTCTTGGTATGAAGGATCAATGAGAGGCATGTAGCTATCCCTGGGGCATAATAACTCTGAAATCCAGGTAGCGCATGTTGCCAGTTTATGATCCTGCCCTCCTTTATGGGAGTTGTTCTGGATTTATCTTAGCCTATGAAAGTTCTATTGAACAGAGAGGGTCTTTGAAGTGTGTGCATTAAAATGGCTTTTTGCCTGAGAAAAACTATAAAACAACACCTTTATATTTCTGAAGTCCTAACAAAAAAAGTTTTTTTTTTATTTCAGCATATTATGGGGGTACAGATGTTTAGGTTACATATGTTGTCCTTGCCCCCCCTCCCCCCCAAGTCCGAATTTCAAATATGTCCATCCTTCGGGTGGTGCGCATTGCACTCTTTGTGTATGCATATACCCCTCCCCTCCTCCCTCCTCCTCCCTCCCCCCTCCCCTCTGACCAACATCCAATAGATGTTATTCTCATATGTGCACTTATGTGTTAATCAGTTAATACCAATTTGATGGTGAGTACATGTGGTGCTTGTCTTTCCATTCTTGGGATACCTCACTTAGTAGAATGCATTCCAGCTCTATCCAGGAGTATACAAGAGGTGCTATATCACCATTGTTTCTTAAAGCTGAATAGT
>CAUYSK010006701.1:0-25083 GCA_963575035.1 Avahi laniger | reverse complement strand
GCAGAGCCTGCAGTGTCAGCTGGGAGGGAAGCTGCTCGGAGGGGGGCGGAGATGGCCGGCTTCAGGTGTCTGAGGGATGTCACGCCCCTTGGGGTGGCTCTGGAGGACAGGGGACTATCCGTAGGTAGAAGTTACAGGTGTAAGGAGGAGCTACTGACACAGGCTGCCCTGGCACGTGGCGAGTTTTCTGCCCTAGTTAATGACCAAGCAGAGGCCAAAAGACCCAGCGCTGTCAGGATTTTGTAAGGGAGAAGTGGGACTCCAGGGTCACTAAAACTCTGAGATTCTACGACGATTCTTTAAGAACAAAAGACCTTTAAGTCAAAGACTAGTTGATGCCGTCTTTTCACGTGTGAATGAATACAAGCGTGTACGGGCGTGTTCTGCAGGAAGGAGGCTGTCTTTGTCTAAGATGGTTTTAAAACTTCCATTCCTGTAAACAGGGAACATTGATGACAGTGGGGCAGTCTTGTTCTTTATCTCACCTTTCTGATGTGGGAGTTTTTGGGACACCTTCCAAGAGACGTGTTGCTTCCTGTCTCTCAGCTGGGACAGCCCAAGACCAGGAGACTTCCTTGTCCCAGGCGGCGCTCACCCAGATGTACCACCGTGCTCCGTACCTCCTTAACTCTTGTGGTCTTGGGTGGAATGCCGTGATTTTTACAACATGCAAGAATGAATCCCGGCTGATGAGTGAATCTGGTTTCCATCGTTGATTGGAAACAGATTCCTACTCCTTCCCCTCGCTCTGGATTTAATCCTCCAATGAGAATGAGCTAAGCCACTTTCCTCAGTCAGAGGACACAAGGGGAACCAAAAGCAAAAGAGGGAGCACCTCTGGCCCGTGATCCCCAATGCCACCTGAGACCCACACAGCACCAGCGCCCTCACTGCCTGTCCCCCTCCCTGTGTTTGAGCACTGAGACCTGCCGTGGGCATCTCACACGGCCGTTCTCGTCCTGTACTGAGCCTCACTGGGAAGCAGCGTGGGAAAATGCACGAGGAAGAGCAGATCTGGGTTTGCGGTCTGGTCCCACGCATGAGCTGGGACGACGGTCCCTGTGGCCTCTCTGGGCTTTGGCTTCCTCAGAGTGGTGGGAAGCGGCAGTGGTGAGTTTTCAGAGTACCGTGACGTGCTCCTCGGCACCAAGTCACTCTGGAAAACCTCCTCTCCACTGCTTGTGCTCTGGGGTTCATTAAGTTTGTTTCCTAATCAAATTTTCTCGCTTGCCCGAAGCCATTGGGCAAGCAGTCCACTTTTAAGGTGGTAGAAGAGTGGCCCAGCTCCCTGGTTTTTCCCCCTTCTCCCGGCTTTATGGAGGCATCGTTGCAGCACACCGAGCTGCACGTATTTGAACTGTACAGTTGGGTCGTTTCTGTGTGTTTCGATGATAACACACAACATCTGCCTCCCTGCCTCCTGTGTCTGATCCAGCACTCCCTAGTTTTCCAGCCTCCTCTTCAGCAGCGATTCCAGCTGGCAGAGCCGTAGCAAGTGTTTCCGTAAGCATTCCCACGATCCTTTAAGTGAGGAGCGTGACCTCGGAGCCATGTGCCCAGTCCCCTCCCTTGACGGAGGAGGTGGTGGGAGGTAAGAACAATACTTGGATGGATGGATTCCCCGGCTGGGGCACTGCCGGAAAGCTGAGCATCTGTAGGCCATCCAAACACGATCATTCTCTGGGGATCCAAGGGTTAGCGGGGGGAAAGTGAATTGATTTCTACCTTCTTGTTAGAGGAAGGAGCCTAGCAAAACAACCCCCTCTGCTTTTCTGAGCTCTCCTGCCGTGCTTCCCGTTAGCTTTGGTCACGGAACTTATGAGCTAAGTATAAAAAAATTGGCAAACCTCGGCAAAGATGTTTTCTCTTTGTGTCATGAAGCTCTCCCACTGGTGAGTTCTGAGGCTCGCTTTGCTGAGGTCCCTGGTAAACAGTTTATTCGGTTTCCCCGGGCTGGGGGAGCATCGGGAGATGCATTCCTAGCTTCGGAATACTAGAAGGGTGTCTTGCTGTGACGGTACCTGGAGTGAGTCGCACTGCCCGTCGTGTTCTTTCCTGATTGCTTTTCCAGTTGCAGAGAGTCCCGATTTCATACCAGGTCTTTTAAGACTGTGCTGGAGGTGCATGCGCTTTCTAGGTTGGTGGGCTTTGCATTCTGTGTTACTATTTGCATGGCCGGGAGACAGGAAACAATTGATGTTGTCATTTATTTCCCTCATTGGCAATTAGCTAGCAAGCAGCCCCCTCAAACACTTACTTGGGAAGGTGTGTCTCCTGGGGCTTAGTGTGTACTGTGTGTGGCCTTGAGTATAGTTTCATCTGTAGGTGAAGAACATACTGGAGATGATTAGGGTAATAATATCCCCGGCCTTGAGCTGGTCAGTACCTGTTCCTCAAATGTCTGCTTCTCCTCTCAGATGCAAGCAGTGGGGAGCTGTGACGTTTTTTATATTCATGGAAGTCCTTACTAACTTGAGGTCCCTGGTTACAAGACTGTTTGCTTTTTCTTTTTCTTTCTTTCTTTCTTTTTTTTTTTTTTTTTGAGACAGAGTCTCACTCTTTTGCCCGGGCTAGAGAGAGGGCTAGAGAGAGTGCCGTGGCATCAGCCTAGCTCACAGCAACTTCACACTGCTTGGGTTCAAGCAATCCTACTGCCTCAGCCTCCCGAGTAGCTGGGACTACAGGCATGTGCCACCATGCCCGGCTAATTTTTTCTATATATTTTTTAGTTGTCCGATTAATTTCTTTCTATTTTTAGTAGAGACGGGGTCTCGCTCTTGCTCAGGCTGGTTTCGAACTCCTGAGCTCAAAGAATCCCCCTGTCTTGGCCTCCCAGAGTGCTAGGATTACAGGCGTGAGCCACCGCGCCCGGCCTACTTTTTCTTTTTTTTAAGACAGAGTCTCCCTCTGTCACCCTGGCTAGAGTGCAGTGGTGTAGTCATAGCCACTGGGCTCCTGGGCTCAAGCGATCCTCCTGCCTCAGCCTCCCAGTGGCTGGGACTACAGGCACCTGCCACCATGCCTGGCTAATTTTTCTATTTTTAGTAGAGACAAGGTCTAGCTATGTTGCCCAGGCTGGTCTCGAACTCCTGAGCTCCAGCAATCCTCTCATCTCAGCCTCCCGGAGTACTAGGATTACAGGCGTGAGCCACCGTGCCCAGCCGACTGTTTGCTTTTAATGAAAGCCGTCAGTCAGTGGATATATATGTCTGGATGAGAAATATTTTTATCTGTCATGGAATGGGAGAACACCATTTTGAAAAACCAAGCATTTGGATCCATGAAGAATCCCTGGGTTTCCAGTTCGTAGTATGTACTGAAACATACTCAGCCCAAATCACTGAGCCTAATCCAGCCCTCCTTGGATCAGTTACACCATCCAGGCTCTGCAGGTCCTGAAGTCTTCCTCGGGTTTGCAGTCGCAGCCTTGCTGTGGATGCTCAGAGTCCAGCGCTGTCTTCTAGAGATTGGCAGAAGGCCTGAGAGGCCTTTATTTTGAAATGTTAGCTTTGTATCCTTTTACCTTTTTTTTTCTTCCTCTTTGTTGACTTAACATGTAAAAATTATGGAGTGGTGACTGCATCCCGGGTATGCGCTAGGTATGCGCTGTAAGGATTACTCCCACACAGTCCTTAAGGTCACAGTATAAAGTGTGTAGATAGTTGTCCCCTGTTACCTGCAGGGGATCTGTTCCACGACACCCACTGGATACCTGAAACCACGGATAATACCAAACCTTACATGTATTTTTGCAGTTCGAGGTGCGACAGCAAAACTAGCGTGAATTTCTTTTTCCATTTTCATAATTTCACAGATTTGTTCTTACCGTAGATCTTAGCAAACTCAGGATGTGATTTTTTTCTTTCCTTATTAAGTTGAGAACTTTTACCTTTTCACTTAAAAGAAGCACTTGACAGTTTTACTTTGGCATCTCCGAATTGCCACCGTCACTGCTCTTGTGCTTTGGGGCCACTACAGAGTCAGGTAAGGGTGGCTTGAACACAAGCACTGCGATACCATGAGTTGTTGAACTGAGAACCAAGACAGCTACCAAGTGACTCACGGGTGGGGAGTGTGTACGGCGTGGATACACTGGACAAAGGGAGACTTCACATCCGAGGCAGGACGAAGTGGGACGGTGTGTGAGATTTCATCATGCAGAATGGCACACAATTAAAAACTTCCGAATTGTTTATTTCTGGAATTTTCCATTTAATATTTTCGGACCTCGGTTGACTGCAGGCAACTGAAATTGTAGAAAATAAAACTGCGGATAAGGGGGCTACTGTATTATTTACCTTCCTTTTATGGGTGAGGAAACCTGAGGCTCAGAAGAGTTTAGTAACTTGTCCCAGGTCACACAGCTAGGACCTGGCGGAGTCAGGATGTGAATGCAGACAATCTCTCTCTCAAACCTGTATCCTTAATTGGAGTACAGCGCTGTACTGCTTCCCTCGTTTGCAGCTCAACTGTGCAAAAGTGGATGTGAAACAGCCAGCTCCTCCTCTTCCGGAGACTTTGAAACAAAGCGGGTGGCAGTGGTTCTAAGCACAAGAAGAGAGTGTGGTGGCAGCAGGTGGCGTGGCTGCCAGGCTGTATAGAATAGGGATTAGGCACACAGACTTTGGGGTTGGATTCACCCGATTTTGAATCCCAGCTCCACCACCAATTAAATGTGTGTAAGCGCACCACTCTCTGTGCCTCAGTTTCCACATCTGAGACTAGTACTAGCACTTACCACCCAGTATCGTTTTTAGGATTAAACGAGATATATATAAAGCATTAGAACAATGACTTAATAAGTTCGAGCTATTATTTTTATTAGCGTATTTTAAGCCCTAACTCAGAGCCTGCCGTGGAGTGCCTGCTGGGTGACCGTTAGGAGTAGTAACATTGTGAGTCGTGCTGTGCTTGGCAGAGTCTGCTTGAGATGCTGGTGTGGGAGATGGTGATGATCAATAATACTGTCCCGTGTTGGACTTAGTTCCCGGTTATCAGAAAGGTATTTTGGAACTGGAACTTGTTGCTTTGCTTTAATTCTTTTTGCTCTTGGAGGGATGCTGAACTCCCTTCGCAGCCAGCTTTCTTGAGACACAACGCCCAGCCATTGACTGGGGATGGAAGGAAAGAAGGTTTTGAGTTTGCAAAAATATTTCTTGTTGGCAAGATGTTCACTAGTTCTGAAGAAACTTGTCTGTTGATGGAGGAATAATGTTTCCACTCATAAAGATCACTTTGGTTTAGCCTAAAAGAACCAGAAAAGAACGGCCTTGACTGATTGGATTTTCGGCCATTGTTCCACTGCGTGCCTTCAGGTAACATTCACTGCATGAGTGGAGCGCGGGTGGGGTGGGGAGGGTGTGCGTTAATTCCATATGGGAACATCAGCATCTTGTGTCTTCTGGAACTAAGTTCTGTATAAGAAGACAGTGATGATACCTGTTTTTTATTGAACACTTACTGTGTTTTAGGAACTGTGCTAGTTTCTTTATATATACTTTCTAATATTGTCCTCAAAACAGTCCTACAAGATAGTTATTATTATTCTCATTTAACAGATGAAGGAATTGAGGCTCCGGGAGGTGAAGGACTTGTCCACACCTCCCTTGCTGGGATATGGCAGGTGCAGGCTTTGAATTCTTGTCTGTCTTACTTCTAAGGTCTTTTCTGCCAGCTGCAGACTTGAAAGGAGGTCTCGTTTTGGTGTTGAAAATTGAAGCCTCGAAGGATGTCATTTTTGGGCATCTCCCTGCCTGGTGGGTCCAGACCTGAAGTGGAAGAGGGGAACATTGTGACAGGTCTTGGGTTAAATTTGCGAATATATCATAAGTTGGTAAAATGTTGCATTGTACATTTCCATCACCAAAGTCTGCTAAAGCCTTGGTGATATGTCTGGGGGAGCTGGAGAGCCATTTGTCGCGGGATCCTATCATACTCCGTTGTGCTGTGCCTGAGGCTGACAGTGTAGGGTGGCACCACAATGAAGAGTTGCCCTTGAGCCGGAAGGGCAAGCACACAGAGGCCGGCAGAGACTGGGTGGAGTTTTCCACATTTATTCACACACAGGCATCTGAAATAGGAGCCCCGGAACCCAACAAAGAAATGGCCCAACCGCTTTGCTTGCTGGATACATAAGCATTGTGTTCTTTTCCTCAAACCTCTCTTTGGACATAAGTCAAAAAGCAGCATTGCCCCCTTCTAGATAAAATATTTGGATGGATGGAGTCTTCATTTTCTCCCCAAATCCTTTAAATCTTGCTGCTTTCCCGTTAAGACCTGTCCATTCGTGCTGTTTGCAGGTTGAACCTAAGGCCTCCCCCACACCTTTGGAAGCCACGCACGATGTTTTACTAGAGTAAACCCACATCCAAACGTTACAGATTTCATCCAGACCGTCTTGTAAATCTGTTCGGGAGATGGTTTATGTCAGCTGGCTGCTTCTGCTCTGAAAAAGGGAGTTTACTTTTCTTAGCCTTCGTCAAGGAACACGTGGGTGACATTTTTCCAAATTGTTTCTTTTTTTTTAAGCAGTTATTTGGAATATGGGGGCACTCTGCTTTAATCATCTTCTACTTTTATGAAAGACTTCTCGAATTTCTTGTGCCATCGAGGTGGAAATGGTCAACATGTATGGCATCCATCGAAGACGTCTCAGGATTGCATCTAATGATTTGCCTAACTGCCAGTTGACAAAGTGGGGGAATTAGTCACTCGTCACATGAAACCAGCCGGGATCATGCGGAGGTAGCAGCTGTAGACATCTGCGAAACATTAATGATCAGACACCAGGGGATGGTGCCTCGCAGGTCTCCCGAAGGGGCCCAGGAAACCATCCACCAGAAACTGTCTGGAAAAGGCTTCAGTATTTCTGACAAATCCACCTGTCAGTGGCAGTGTTTGTGAGAGGAGAGTCTGTAATCCAAGGTGACAGATTTCAGAATTCGGTAGTAGATTGAATCAATCGCCCGTAATTCACCCAGTCCAGGAAAAGAGACTCACTGGCCCTGTCCGATTGTGTGAGCTTGCAAGCTGTTTCCTAAAGACATTAGAAAATAATTTTATTTTAGTTCAAGTTGTTTAACATTCTCTAGTGTTTGGTCATGGGAGGCAGACCCGTGTTAACACCCTTGTCTGTCATTCAGTGCTCTGCTTCTGGGGCAAGTCACATAACCTTTCTGAGCTCAGTTTATTTATCTGTAAAACCGGGGTGACAGTGACCACCTCCTGCAGCTGTTGTGGGCTCTCCTAAAACCCACAGGATGCAGTGCCTGGTCCGTGGTAGGCCACCCTAGCAGGCGTTAGTTTCCTTCCCTTTTTTTTTTTTTTTTAAATTGGTTTGTGTTTTGGATACTTGATATTCTTAATCAATAAAGAGTAATTCATTTGAAAAATAAAATTATCTGGACAACATATAAATATTCTTAATACTGCCATTGTTAATTCTGATGATGTAGAAATTTATTCAGAATAGTATTTTGGGAATTACAGTCTAGTTCCATTCTTTTTTAACTTTATTTTTTATTATTTTTAATGGTTCCCACACCCTACCTCCATTCTTAATTTTGACTTATGATTAAACTAGAGGTCGCTTATCTGAAATGCTTGGGGCCAAAAGTGCTTTGGATTTTTTTTTTTTAATTTTGGAATATTTGAAAAATACATACTGGTTGAGCATCCCTAATCCAAAAAATTGAAACCTGAAATAATCCGATGAGCATTTCTTTTCAGCATCACGTTGGCGCTCAAAAAGTTTCAGGCTTGGAACAGTTTGGATTTTGGACTTTTAGATGAGCAGTGCTCAGCCTATATGAGCAGATGGAAAACACTAACGTCTATAATGGTTTTATTTTTTGGTCCTGGTTCATCTGCTGGTTAGTTATGTGATAAGTCTCATTAGTTATGGGTAAGTACAGGCCTCAGTTTCCCTTGTCATAGATGGTTTGTAATGTCCCCTTTCTGTGACTCTGTGTTTTGAGATCTGGAGAGGTGGAGGGAGGCACATCCCAGAGAAAATGCTCTGGTTTCCCGAGCTGGCTCGTTAGCAGAGCCAGGAGCAGTGCATGAGAGATCCAGCACAGCCATCCAGGGGAGCCGGGGATTTATCAACTGTCACCTGACCTGGGGTGTTCCCTGCAGCAAGTCCTCCCTTTTGCTTTCTGTTTGCCATTAAAAGCACGCAGCAATTGCGTTTTAGGTGGCATGCTGGTTTGGAACTGGGTTTCAGTGCCCAGAGCAAGGCTCAGCAAGCTCTCTGAGGTGCTGGCCGGGTGTGGGCGGGTGTGGGCGTGGGGTGGGAGAGGTGGCGGCCAGCTGTGTGCTGGGAGTGGGCAGAGGTGGAGGTGCAGGAGGCAGGGGCATCTGCTAACTCCTTTTTGAGAATCTTTGCCATTCTGCCAGGTTCACCAGGTAAACTTTTACCTCTGCAGAGGAACTGCTCTGTGTTCTGCATTTAGAGGTTTGGGGGTGTAAACAGTGAATCGGTTATCCAAAAAAAACGACAGCAGAAGTCTAACTGCAACTCTCGAGAGTGACTCATTTCGGATATTTTACTTCCTGGAGGGATGTGTAAGGGAAAAATCAGCTGATGGTCGTTATAGAGTTTGACACAGAGCCCGTATGTAGGTTGCTAAGTTTCCCTCTGGAATAAATATACCAGGGAGAGGCATGCGGATATTCTCATCGCTGGGTAGGGTGCCGAGGTAGTTTGGGGACTCTCCGAGCACTGTCACGTTCGCGTGGTTTCGAAGGCCTCAGCTGGTTTTGGGAACACCGGTAAATAGGGAGGAGGCCCGGTGGTGGAAATGTTTCTTGGTGCTACCCTGGGCTGGAGGTGTGGATCAAGAGGGCTTCGGAAAGCAAGCTGAGGAGAGGAAGGACCAGAGTGCAGGGAAACAAAGGGAAGAAGATCTTTCGTAGATGATCTCGGAATTTAGTCAGCTCTTACTGTCAGTGCGCTTCCTCTCATTTCAGCTCAAGGAAGCCAGGGGTCCCGTGAGCTCCCTCGTGCACAGGGCAGGGGATTTGTGGGGTGAGTGTGGTGGAAGTCTGCTCTCCTTTGTTGGAGCTTAATGACTTGGAAACTGAAATAACACCCCGCCTACCTAGAGACTCCTGGCAACCTGAATGGAAAACCCGTGTCAAGTGAGGGAAAAATCTGGGAGGAAAGGGCCCTGGAGCACTCAAAAAACGTTATGTAAAAGCCCTGGCAGAGAAGCCACATGCTTTACACCCGGGGAGAGTCCCCGCCCTTCGTGGAGGATGCCGTGGGGGGCGGCGCCTTGCGCTCCGTGGCCCTGCAAGGTGGAGAGTATCCTGAGGCCCCTGTTTTAGAGAAAACTGAGGCCCCAGAGGATTAAG
This sequence comes from Avahi laniger, assembly GCA_963575035.1. Lineage (NCBI taxonomy): Eukaryota > Metazoa > Chordata > Mammalia > Primates > Indriidae > Avahi > Avahi laniger. Next base: position 15,726 of record CAUYSK010006701.1, on the reverse strand, counting down.
TGGTGACTTGCTTAGTTCCACCCTGCAGGTTTTATGGGAAAGTAGGAATCATTATTGTATCATATCTGTGCTTTTTAGAGTCTTAGACTTCTTCAAGAAAAGGATAAAAAAATGTGTGTATATACACACACATACATCTCCATACTGCAGACTATTTGTGGGACTGTGACTCTGGACTCTAAATTGTGAGCCTATGATTTATTCCTTCTCTTAAAGTTTTTTTGGTTGTTGTTGTTTTTGTTTCAAATGGGAACGGATTTCCACTTTGCTGGTTTCTCAGCCCACAGCAGATTAGAAGCAACATTTTCGTTGAGGAAATGTAGCTGACAGCCCGACAGATAAGACAGAAAAATTTAAAAAGCAGACACAGGGCTGCGCTCCAGGAATGGCTGCTCATACGGTGTCCTTCGGCCAGTGAGACTGTGTTTAACTGTGTTTGCTGCGCTGTCTCGTGTTCATTAGCGTTGTGTAAAAATGTGGACCCTGTAACACATCTTAGAGAGATTGCTGTCTTTTGGGATTAAAAAAAGTGGGTACTTTGGTTATCTTGAGAAGTCCCTGGGAAGAACTCCCAGATCCTCAGCAATGGTGGGGTAACTGAGATGTTGGTCTTCCTCAGTGTGGAATGTGGATGGGGTGGTCATTGTCTCCTGCTGTTTTTCCTGGCTGTCCTCCGCGGGAGGGCAGGCACCGTGTCTCACTGTTCAGCCGTGCCTGCCTGTCACTCACGGTCACTCGGTGAATGACTCCAGTGGGAAGAGGGCATGGGACAGGGTCAGACCTCTCCATAGGAAGGTGGGGGTTCAGAGCTTTCTCTGAACCTCATTATTCATCGTAAAACGAAGGGGCAGAGCTTAGATGAACTTGAAATGTCCGTGCAGATCTCATTTCTGTGCACCTGACAGAATTTTTTTGTAAAGGAGAGACTTGTAAAGCGATTATGTTCTCATGGTGATCACGATGATGATGACACAGTCACTTAATTGTTCAGTTTAAAATGGTTAAATTTCCCTCAAATAAGATAGTTTATTTCTCGCCTAACAATAGGTCACTTGTTCAGGCTGTTCGGTTGTTCGTGGACCCAGTGTTGTGTTGCTCTGCTGTCTCCAAGGGTCTTGTGATCATCCGCTAGGTCTTGGTCACAGCTAGGACTAAAATGGTAATTTTATATTGTGTGATGGTCGTGGTGTATTTATTTATTTATTTATTTAGCCTTAATTTAAAAGGCCGCACTGACCCAGCCATGATGGTCTACAGTAGATCCCAAAAGGTCGAAGGGGGCTTGGTTCCCCAAGTGGACGTTCACTGTGGCTTTGATTCACTTGGTAGAGGGCATTGGATTTTCCCTTGGGAACGAAGTCATCCAGAGGGAATGAGTGTGTTTGTGTTTGTGTTTGGTGAGGCATCTCCCCCCACGCCCGGCTGTCATCCCTGTGACCCTCCCAGAACGCAGTCAGTCAGTGGAAGAAGCACTTTTCTTTTTATTAATCCAAAATGTGCAGTTTTCCGGACTGACCTAAAGATGAGTTGTTGGCTGGGCTGGTCTGTGAATCTGCTCCTAAATCGCCCGCAGCACAAACTGTTCTCAGCCGCATGGCAGAAAACAGATTCAACATTTAAACAGAGTTGCTTGTCGGGTCACAGATTATACAAGACAAACCGTGGTTAAATTAGACTCCATAAATTTGCGGTAAGTCAGCCTGGGCGCCAGGGAAGTTTACCTTTGTGCTGTCTATGAAGTAAGTATTTGCTAAGCCTCTTGGGAATGTAAACGAGCGAAGGTCTTGATGAACTTAAGCACAAACTTTAAAGGCCTTCAAGCTTTGGTTGATTGTTTACGTATAGACAGATGCTGTTAAGTACAGATCTGTCTTAACCAGCCCCCTAGAGCTGGCCGAGCAGGACTTTTGCTTGCAAGTATTAGCGGTTTTGAGTTACTGCTTGTCCTTGAAATTACAAACACTGGATTTTAAAAGGACACACACAAACTGTACACGCTCTAATGAGGCTGTGGCACCATCTTCTAGCAGGTGGCCCTGGCTAGAAAACATAGTTATCTCAGATTTCGTGGGCTTCCTCCCATCTCCGGTAAGTAACCTTGTCCTGTCTGCCCTGCCCTCAAAGCCTCTGACTCTCCCCTGCTCTGCAGCCATCCAGCCAGAGCCCCGGTTGCTGTAGAAGCCCCTCTGCTCAGACGGTCTCCCCGCAGCCACCAGAAGAATCCTTCTGTGTCACTCACTATTGCCATCTAATAAAGTCACCCCCAAACCTAGCGGCTTAAGAGAACAACAATCATTTCATTGTTTCTGGTGGTTTCTGTGGGTAGTTCTGGCTTGGGTCTCATGCTATTGCAGTCGGACGGCGTAAGCTGGGACAGTGGGGACCTGGAGCACCTGGGGGCTGTCCAGGCATCCCTCTCTTTATGGAGTCCAGGGTCTCTTCCTGCAGCTGTTCCTCTCGGGGTGGCTTCGGGGAAGCTGGATGGGCTCCAGGTGTGTGTGTTCTGCACGTAGTGGAGTAGCTATGTCTTCTCTTGGGGCCTGGCCTCACAAGTCATAGAGCATCAATTCTGCTCTACTCTGTTGATAAAAACAGTCACGAAAGCTCCCCCAGTTCCAAGGGGAGGGGACATAGGCTCCCCCTCAGTTGGGGGAGTGTCAGAGTCATGCCGCACAGGGAGCATGTGGTGTGGGGGAGCTCGTTACGGCCATTTTTGAAAAGTATAATCCACTTCACCTTCTAAGGCACAATGCCTTGTTGTTCCTCTGTGCAGACATCTTGAGGGGCTCCTAGGTCCTCATGGAAAAGTAGGTTTTGATAAGTTGTAAAGGCTAGAGAACCTGGCACAGAAGTCTTACCTATAGACAAAAGCAAATCAACTGGGAGAAGTGAGGTTCTGAGCTGGGTTAGCTGCCCGCTGAGCAGCTTGGGCGTGATCTGGCCCTTAGCACAGGCCCCTTGTGACATGGCCACAGTCATCTCCCCACGCCACATCCCCTGGTCTCCCCTGCCTCTTCAGGGCACCCCCTCACCTCTCCTGCTGCACCTGCTGCCTGGAAAGGCCCCTCCAGGTCTGCCTGGGACACACTTACTCATCCAAGGTAACCCAGCTCTTGCGACCCTGTTTTGGGAAATCTTTTAGGGTTCTCTGTACTACTTATGGGGTCCCTTTGACATTTTTCATTGGGAGTGGTGTGTTTGTTGTACTATATGCAGAGCTGACTGCTACGCAGGGAGAACACTTCTCATTTGATCATGGTTTCCAAACCAGACTTCGCCCTTTTAGTTTAAAAGGCCAGGTTTTACTGTGTGCAGATGATTTGACAGCACTATCAGGTGTCTGAACTCTTCAGCAGATATTCTAGACTATAGTGTTTTGACTTATTTTGAAAAATCGTTCTAGTCTATAATAACAGTTGTTTGATTGTTGCCGGGTGATTTAAACAGTTTTGTGCTTTCTCTTTAAGCAATGTGGAAAATCCAGCAGAAAGTGAAACATTTCCTACCTCAGTTTATATACTACCCTCCCCCCACGCCCAAACCACAGCTCAAATCCTCAACCTACTCCTTGGAACCTCATCAGCTTAAAGTGGGGTAACCGTCCCCTCCTTATTCTTCGACATCCTAACAGGGACCCTTTCTTGATTTTTTTCCATATTGATTTTGACCACACCATAAACTCTGTGAAGACCAGGAATTTAATGTTCACCATTTAGCATCAAAACCAGTGTTTGTTACCTAGGAAACACTCAATGCATAATTACCGAATGACTAACTGAATGGGCAGAGAATTCTGCAGGGTGAAGCGAAATGGTCATTCTTTTCCTATTTACCTTTCAACCCGGAAAACACCACCAGTGGGAGGTAGAACTGGTAAAGTTCATTTTATGACGGAGGTTTCTAGCATTTTGAAGGAGCTGGATGTGGAGAGCTCTAAGTCACAGGTGACAGTTTACAAAATAAATAGAAAGCCAGGCAGGGAAGTAACCATGGGGGAGGGAAATCCTAGGAAAATAATTGACACAAAGAAGTACAAATCAGTGTATTGTGAGCTGTGTCTTGTCTCTTTGTGCCTTCTGTATTCTGTCATTGTACATAGCACGCAGCCCTGTGGTTATTTGCTACTTTAAGGACAGTCGGTTCCTTGAAGCGTGGGACCTGGTCTCATTGGTGGGGCCCAAGGTTGGCACCTCATGCCTTACACAGCTGTCGGATCGCAGGGCAGTTGCTGGCCTCCGGTGGGCTGAATCCAGGGTGATGGCCTTGTTGAAAGGTGAGGAAGTTGGACCTAGGGGGTGCATCTGCTCTTGCAGTAGGTTGGAGGACCCAGTCCATCTGGAAGGAATCTTGGAGGCCATCTGGTCCAAATCCCAGGCCACGAGGTCAAGTGGGCAGCGCAAGGCGCACAGACATCTAGTGACATGGCAGACCTTGGGCCCTGGACTGCTGAGTCCTAAGTCTTCTCCTCGCTTGCACTTGTTTGTGTTTTTTTTATTACCTTTAAAAATGTTTCAATATCAGATAATTATAAAGGAGCATATTAACATGTTTTAAGCATCATGATGCAATGAATACCCTTGAATCTACCATTCCACGTAAAACCTAAACAAATACCAACTTTCATCTTCCCTTGGTGGCTTCCTTGTAACTGTTCTTCTCTTCTGTATTTTGTATTTATCATTCTCTTGTCTCGGCTTAAAAGAAAGCAAAAAGCCTTGTTATATTAGTTTAAAATATACGTGTAAATAATAGAGAGTTCACTTGAATGGATATTCCTTTTTCTTTTTTTACTTTTAGGATGACAGCCTTCTGAGGACTGATATTTTTGCAATAAAATTTTTTGCTTGTTCCTGAACATCATAAAGTGGCAGCATCATAGGTAGTCCCCTGGGACACCCCCTCCCCCACACCATTCTGTTTCCAGGGTCACTCACGGTGCTGTATGTGGCTGTAGGTAATCCACATTTCTTCCTTCCCCTGTGCTGTTTCCAGTTTGGACCCCTTAGGGTTTGGGATGACTCCTCAGCAAATGGCTCCAGTTAACTCTAATTTTAACTTTTTACAAGCTGTCATTAAGCCGTTCCATGTTGCTTCACTTAGGGAAGCATTTAGTCATTTCCTAACTTAATGATAGTTAAACATCCTTAGCCTTACAAATTTGTAGTGAAACATTTCCAATTAAGATTAATTGGGATTAATGCAAAATATGAGTCAGATCATTTTATGATAGTATTTTAGTGCTGTCAGCTAGATAAAGTCTGGCAGAAGACCTTCCGGAAGGGGTGAGGTTGTGATGAGCATATTGGGGGTGGGGAGGGTGAACAGGTTCCGCAGACGGGTTAATTCACACTGACCTTCTCTGGTCAAGTTATGTCTTTTCCTTTCCTGGATAACACTGCTCAATTTCTAGTTAATCCCTTTGGAATCCCAGTATGTTCTGGATTGTAGTTTCAAATGAACTATCTAATTATATCTAAGTGTGCTTTTCAATTCTGAAGAGGATTATTAATACCTAGTTAAGATATTTTCCAAAGACCAGAAGTTTTTAGACATCATGAGTGATCTTTGATCTAGAGTTACATATAAAATATTTCTCTGCTTGTGCAGTTTTTAGAGAGTGAGAGAGTCCTTATCTTTGATCAGATTCTGAGAGTTTGCAACCCTCCAAAACGGTTGTTTTTATACCAGGATTTCTCCACTTTAACTCTGTTAACATTTTAGGCCAGGTAATTCTTTGTTGGGGGAAGGCTTCCCTTTGCATTGTAGGATGTATAGCGGCATCTCCGGCATCTCCGTTGGATGCCAGTAGCTTCCTCTCCCCCGCAGGTAACAACCACAAATGTCTCCATACATTGTCAGATGTCTCCTGGTGAGGGTCGGTTGGGAAGGGTGTGTGTGTTTAAAACCTGTGTGTATATTTCCATTCGCACACATAACACCCCAATTATTGAACGTACTGCTATGTATTAAACATTTCTCATGCATTACCAAATTATTGTAACAACTCTGTGTGGTAGAGTTGTTCCCATTTTATGGATACATAGAGGCTCGTAGAGGTTAAGAAACTTACCCAAGGTTACAAGTTAATGAATGGCAGAACTGGGAATTGAGTATGTCTCTCTAGAGTCAAATCAGCTTATCTGTGTGCTCTACCCTAGGCGTGGTGTTAAAATTCCTTCCCATGCCAGCAGGCCAAACCTACGTCACCGTGGCCTTGGCTGACACATATTGGCGTAGAGCTGCATGGCACAAGTAGGGTATTCGTGGTCGCTGGAATCTTTCATTAAGCAAAACAAGTGATAGGGTTTCTGGTGTGGTGTTTTAAGGGTTTTTTTTTTTTGCTTCTTTGCAGAGTAGCCAGTTTGTTGTGTGTCCTAGAACCAGATTGTCCCTGATAACTCTTCTGAGCAAGAAACAAACTTTTTTTTTTTATTATTTTTTTTTTATTTTGTAAACAGCCTGCTGTATATGGCCTGTCAGTATCTGGGAATGAAACCGACTGCCCTTAACTATGCAGTATGTCTTTGGTGACTGTAAAGAGGGTCCTTGCCCCGTGACCTGCTTGTGGTTAGTCGACCTGGAGTGTAGATGATGTTCACAGGTTGATTTCATTATGGCCGAAGGTGGCGTTTCGAGGATCACGTCGTATATTTTATGAGACTCTTTAGTGTGTTGATTCAGGCCTTTCAAAAATCCTGGAATTGGTCTGAGGAGAGATTCCACATACAGATCAGACAGTGCCTCTGATGGGTAGTGTTGGGAACTCCATCCGCCTTCCTTATGTTCTCCTGCACTTCTGGAGCTGCACACAGAGGTCTTCACTGTCTTGCCTGCCTCCCCTTCTCTCCTTACTTCCTACTCCTCCTGAGCTCAGCCTTCTGCATTATCACCACCGTGCACCAGATTTACTTGGCAATTTACCAGTCTTGCTTCCACTCAATTCCCTCCTTCCCTCCCTGCACTGTTTTTTTAATATATTTATGGCGACTGGTACGTGGTGGTACTTGGTAAATATTTGCAGCATAAATGCTAAACGAGGAGAGTATTGTGAAGCGCACGGTGCATAGCCCTAAAAAGGTCCTCGTTAACGAGGGTAGTGTTTGTGCTTCCAGTCCCCTGTGGCAGCAGTGACACAGTTCGTTGCTCTCGTAGTCCACTCTGCCAGCTAGAGCGAGCTCTGGACTGCATTGTGGTGTAGGTCTCAGGCTGGTTCGCACAGAGCCCGGGGACATCTACGAAGCTTCCGCTGGATGAGTGAAGCACTTTTAACCTCTGCATCCTGCCACTCATTCTTTGCCTGGCTTTTCCCCCTGGCTTGGAGCTGATCAAGGAACCTGGCCTGGGGATGTTACCTGATGTTTATACCCAAGTTACCTAATCTGCTGCTTGAGCACCCTCGGGACAGAACCAGCTGCGAGTTAATAACCTGCAGGAGCAGGAGAGCGGAGCGGGGAGCTTTCTGAACTCTCCAGTCTTTTGGAGGGTCTTTTGGATGCCCCCACTTGAGAGAGAGACTGCTGTCAAAGGGGGAGCTGACAGCCTGGCCAGCAGCCCCCGCACCAGGCCACGGGCTCCCACAGGCCTGGCAGAGGGCCTGTTGCAGGGCTCTTTCGGTCTTAGAATACCCTGGGCAAGCATGATTTTTAAAAGAAGTTGTGGGTTTTCCTATTGGCACAAGTGACTTATGCACTTTTATTTCTCCCTCCACAGAGTGATCAGCAGCTGGACTGTGCCTTGGACCTCATGAGGCGCCTGCCTCCACAGCAGATCGAGAAAAACCTCAGTGACCTGATCGACCTGGTGGGTGCCTTCTTCGTGTGGTTCCATTTGAGACTGAGGCTCGTAATCAGTAGCTTTTCCATGGAGAATTCACAACACAGGAAACCTTATCTCTCCCTAGCCAGACAACGCCACTGGGCTGCAAGATTCCTCCAGACAGAGGGAAGATGGGTTTCATACGGTGGTCTGTCATTCAGAACCATCTGCGTTGATAAAGCCCAAGTTAGGAGTTGTAAAGTTGATGACAATGATGACAGTCTGGCCCCCTCCCCAGCTGCCTTGACTTGAGTTTCTAGAAGCTTGCGTGCAGGCACGTGAGGAGGAGGCCATACCCCCCCAGCACGCATTCGGCAATGCACTTACACCAGGCACTGTCAGTTTCTCTGCTATTGTGTGAGTTTCTCCAGCCAACGATGTACAAACGTCTGCCCTATAAGATGCTTCAGTGGCTTCATTTCTAGTTTGAAAAGGTATAACAAACACGAGTTGGCTATTAAAGAGCCCACGACATCTAATTTTTAAATATTTGATTCATTTAAAAATTTTTATATACTCAAAATGGGCTCAAAGTGATGCCTCAAATTAACTACCACTATAATGTTATTTGAGAGTACTTAAAATATTAAAAAGCATCTATAAAGCCATGGGAAATATTGGAAAGAAATATAAAATCTGGTCCCAAGAGGCCAACTGAATCACCCCCATCATTTGGCCAGTGAGTTCCGGTGCTGGGTCTGGAACCAGAGTCCTCAGAGTCCAGGTCTGCTTTATCCACCGTGTTCCCTGTTTCCTTGGACGTGGTTATCAGTTGCCAAGCGTGGCTTATCAATGAGGTATCTTTTAAAACAGTGGTTTGAAAACTTGTCCTTATGCTGTGTCTATTTATTTAATTCTATTACATGCATTCAGAACAGTTTTACTGGAGGAAAAAATACACTGCAGGGGACTCGTGTTGTTCACAGTTAAAACTCTCCACGGTGGTCTGGAAGGCCCCCAGTGCAGCTGTTTGTGTATTGATAAGGACACAAAGCCCCAGCTGAGAGGCAGGTGTGTGAGACCGTGTGGAGCCTGGGGAAGGAGTCGTGAACTTGCCGTGTTTCATCCGTAGTAATTCAGGAAGCAAGAGGAGGTTTCCTTAGGTCACTGGCTCTACTCAGGAAGGTCTTTGCAGGTGCTTGTGATGGAAGGGAAGAGCAGGTCGAACGGTGATGCGGCTGACCCACGGTATGCTCAGGGTCAGAGGTCCCAAACTGAGAGCCAGTGAGGGGAAGCGAATCACTGAAGTGGGCTCGGTAGGGCCCATCTTACAGGTGCTGCTGTCCTGTTGGGACTGTGATCCTCTGTTGCTTGTTTTCAGATTTTTCTGGAGGAGCCACGCATTTGGGTTTTCATGTGACATATTCTGATTTTTAAACATTAGTCTAAGCATCAGATCGGTTGGGTCCTATTTTGTGTGGAATCCGGGCCCGAGCGTGTGACATGCTGGAGGCAGGCGGGCAGTGTAGGCCGGGTGGGTCAGAGGAAAGTCTTTGTTGAGATTAATGGCATAGAAAGTTGGATGGGTAGGAGGTGTCCTTGCAAGTCAGGAGGCGGTCTTGAACTTGATGTGGTATTAATAATAATCAGCACCATCAACCCACTTAGCGCTGAACTTCATATGCAGCGCACGGTGCTGAGCCATTTGTGTGTGTGGCCTTATTTATTATATTCTCAACAGTCCTATCAGGCAGAACTGCAAATGCCGTCTGGGAAGCTCCATTTGCGTTTTTCTTGGTCAGAAATCCGTGATGGAGCCTCTGCAGATGGAGTGGGCAGAAATTGAAGGTGTGCTCAGATCCCGAATTTGGTCAGCTGCGGGGGTTTGTTTTTCTTTGAAACTCAGCATGAAAGTATGCTTGGCTGAGTTTAAATTCAGTTTGCCAATTTAGTTATTACTGTATTTTAGAAATAAACCAAACATAGAAGTAGGAAATGATGAGCGAATTTTCCTCAGTGGACCCTTCTGGGTGTTTAACAGGCTGTTTTGTTCTTATGGCAACTGAAGTGTGTCGCCGCAGCTGCGCGTTTTCTCAGTGACTCCTCGTCACTCTTTATTCCAGGGATGGCACGTGGCTGCTTTTGTGAAAACCTGGTCACCTGGTCCCCCCACTGCAAGCGTGCCAGTTTTTCTTGGGCCCGGTGGGGGACGGCAGCGTGGGTGGTGGGCGGAGGTGGTATCAGGAGCTGCCTCTCTCCGCAGCCAGACCCTGGGCGAGACCCATCCCGAGCGCTCACTGCAGGATGGCACCGGACGCAGGCCGCAGCGCCACACTGTATCTGTCACCGATTTGGGATTAGTGTGTGGCATTCCATAGATTACTGTCAGCGTGCACTACCTTTCCATTTTTAACTTTGTCTTCTGTGGAGTGTGAGAGAGAGAGCGGGTAGAGGCAGGCCAGGGGTGGGAGTAGACAGCTCACGTTGGTTGAACACCCGCTGCGTGCCCAGGACTGAGCTGGGGCCTTCTCTTGGGGGTCCCAGCTCTGCTATTACTTCATCTGAGTTTCACAGCACCCCTGTAAGGTACATACGGCTACTTCACCTCTCTTAGAGAACTCTGGGGAAGAAACCAGGCTAGGGGTGTGGCTCAGTGGCAGCAGAAATCCTGGTTTCTCCTGCGTGGATGCCTCTGCTTGCTGGGTTCCTGTGGGTCAGCCACACTTAGAGCAACAGATTAAATTGTGTCTTTCGCATTGTAGGATTTTACAGATTAAAACCATATTCGTTCGGGGTGTGTCAGTTTTACCTGTTGGGAGAGAAAGTGTTAAATTGTTCCACCATTAGTCGTCTAAAATGTTGGAACACAGGCATGTTATGGAGAATAATTTTAAGCTCACGTAATTTAAAAACAAAAACTAGAGCCATGGAAAAAATTCCCTTCTCAGTGCAGGCCATCTAGGATTAGCAGTTCGCTATCCTCCATTGCTTCCCCGGGTGGCTCGAGAGGCGCCTCCTTCCCTCCCCGGGGTGCGCGGAAGCCAGCCTTGGGCGCCCCGTCCACCTCCAGAGGCTGAACAAGAGGCCATAGTAGATTCCCTCCATCCAGACTGGGTTTAGGAATTGGTGTTCTCATTAATTTTTTAATTGAAGTATGATGAATGTCTAAATGGAAATGGAGCATGACTTCCCAACGAATTGGGATCTGGTAAAGCATGCCTCATTAGAAGCAAATTGACAGGCTTCTAAAGCCACTTGCTGATAACCGGTGTAGCTGCAAGCTCCTTGCTCTGTGTGGTGTGTGCACGAGAGGCAGTTGGGCTGGCTTTGTCCTGGTTCTTTGACTGATCCTGGAAGTTACTTCTTTGAATGTTTTCCTTTCATCACTGCCATTTTTCTCCTGTTTTCCTTGCGGATGACCGTTTTTCTTTTTTTTCTTTTTTTTTTTACCTTTTTAACTGAATTTGCAAAATGCTTTTATTTCTGAAGCGTTGCTCTGTGCTGAGTGTACTATTGTAGCTCTGAAGTTTACATGCAATTTTAGTTTCTTCCCAAAGCTGTAGTTTCAGAAAATTCACACTGTTATGGGTCTGCCTAAAAGCCAAGGATCCGGGCCTTTGTTTCACGTAATCTGGGATCAGTGAGAGGTTTTCAAAGCAGCTCATGCATCGCGCGGTGCAAATTGTCGTCATTCCTCCCATGCTCACCTGCCCAAAATAATGAAGGGGAGGTGGTTGTTTTCAAGAAAAGTCTCCAGTTTTAAGACTGACAAGAATGTCAGGACTTGCCAGCATTCCCCATGAAGGGAATGGCCTCACTTAGATGTCAGAGCCAGAGAACGGCAGGGGAATTCAGCCAGTTCACCAGTGGTCTGATTACAGGGTAGTATTAAAGAGAAATGTGGCGTGCGCTTGGCAGCCGGGCCGGAGCAGCCCCATTTATCATGCCAGAGCAACTTTCTTTTTTCTTTCCCGCATCAGAGCTTTTGCTGCCTTGGGATTATGATGCATGCTCCGATTGGTGGGAAATGACCTTCCTTTGCAGATGGCCAAAACATCATATTATTACATATTAATCCCATTGTGCGCGAGTGAAGCCAGCCGAAATTCGTTGTTAAGCTGTTTCAAAAATACCCACACATTCGTGTGCGCCAGGAATCATATGATGGGAAGATGCTCCCTTGGCTTCCTACACTTTGACCTTCTATGGCTTTACTCTGCACACTGGCAGCAGGAGCAGAAACTTCCCGGCCGGGGTGTATTTTGAGCTCTGAGCTGAGGAAGGAGTTTGTTTCTTCACGTTGGCACCCAGCAGGCCATCCGTCCTTTGCCTTTTTAAGAGCAAACCAAAAATAGCTGTAAATCTATTTAACTAGGCAAGAAAGTCTCTGCTTGCAAACATTGGTCACTTTAAAAAAAAAAAAAATTTCTTTACGTCTTTTCTGTAGTCACCCAAGGGCTCAGCTCTTGGGTGCCCCCAGACTTTACTGAAGCAAGGGGAAGACATCTGGGCTGGGAAAGCGGCCAAGCCGTCCCGGCAGGCCTGTGGGGTGGAGGTGGATGAGACATCCCGATGCCATACCAGGAAGTTGATAACTTGATCAGTTTTCGTTTCAGCATATTCTTCTCTTTGAGCAGCCAGAATGGCCTTCTAGAAATAGAAGGGGCCAGCTGGGTGCAGGGTTTTGTGCTGCGAGCCTCAGCAGCACCTGTACTTTTGAAACTGCACCCACCGTTTGCAGCCAAGGCAGCATGGTGTCTGCGGGGAGTGTGATTTTGCAGATCGGAAGGCTGGAGCCTGTGGGGTACGGGTATGCATTCGGGCCTCAGTGAACAAGCGAGTGGAGACCTGTCACTCACGTTTCCAAGAATCTGCTGTCCGTGAAGCAGCCCAGGGAGCCAGCTCACACACGTTTGTAATTCATTGGTGAAATTAAAACAATTACTAATTTAATAGTTTGTAAATGTTGTTGATTAGCAGAATGTCTGATGCCTGCTAAGCAGTGTTACTCAGTTTTCAATCTGTAATAGGTAAAGCAATGAAATCTGGAGATTAAATCCCCAGTGTCAGCTGTGTGGAATGAAGCAGAGCTCATCTTTGTCCCCAGGTGATGAAGACCTGCTGGCCCTGGGACCCAGGACGCTCCCCACGTTCCCCAGCCAGGCCAGACGGGATCTGCCTTATCTGTATTGCAGAGTAAACAGGCTCGTGTTTCTTCTTCCCTAGTTTCCTTTATCATCACCATTTAAAACAGTCTCAGACCAGCAGTTTTTCCTCCTTTATTTCAAAGATGACATTTGAACTTGTCTTCCCCTTTCTAAAGGGGTCTCAGCCTAAGTAGGTGCAAACGCAGTGGATTCAGTCGACATTTCTTGGGCACGCCGAGAGTCTAGCACTGTGTTCAGCTGTGGGCAGAAGTGCAGCCCTTCATCCTTGGCTCCCCTTCGGCAGGTACAAATGCAGGGGTTCTACAACTCGATCCCTGAAAAGAATGACCCGGGTTGGATTCTCTCAGGCCATTGGCCCTTCACCAGTTAATACACTCTGAGGATGAGTGATAGCTACCAAACTAAATTATCCTTTCTACAAGTATTTATTTAATGTCTACGTGTCAGATACTGTTCTAGGTGCTGGGGTTGTGGTGGGGACAAGGTGGAAGGCCTTGCTCTATGGAGCCGACGCTCAGGAGGGCATTTCTGGAAGGAGGACTTGGCCATGGTCAGCTTTGCACTCTGTCTCTTGAACAGGATACATAGTAGGTGTGCTTATTTATTTTTGCTTACACATAAAGGTGTTATAGGCTCTTTAATGGTGGTGCCCAGCTATCAATAAGTTTTTGCTCACTCCTCTGACTCATTGCTACCTCCTTTTAACTGGTCTCTTAGTGACATGTGCCTTGTTGCTTCTCAAATTCTTTCCTCAAAGTAATCCTAACAGTCGAGAAGTGCAAATACATATCTTTGGAGTTTTAGGGGGGCAAATCCAGAATCGCCTTGCCTCGAGGAGAGAATTTTATGTTTTACTTTTTTAAAAAATCGTATTCCACCTGAGTGTGGTATTGCACGCCTGTAGTCTCAGCTACTTGGGAGGCAGAGGTGGGAGAATCACTTGAGCCCAGCCTGGGCAATATAGCAAGAGCTCATCTCTAAAAAATAAAAAGAAATTTTAAGAAGTTTATTCCAGTCTGTAATATGTCCACACGCTAGACATTTTAATATAAACACCGTGGTTTCTCCACCAAAGCCCTGAGTCCAGATGATGCTCTGCAAGGTGGGTCTTGTCTTCCTGGGGCTTTGCCGTGCTGCCCTGGCACGCTGGTGCTCTGGGACATTGGTTGGAGGCTCAGCTGGGCTTCGTGACTGGGCCTCCCTGTCTCCCTGCTGCCTGGGTCCCAGCACCCAGGAGGTGAGCTCCAGGGCTCAATTCTTGAGATGGTCACCACAGATGCATGGGGGCTGGCACAACACCGAGTCTTGGCTTGCTCTGGAGCCCGTTCTCCGGTGCCTAGGGAAGTTCCCTGTGAGTTTCCGTCGGGGGTGGAGGAACTTGGCTTCCACTCTCCCCGTCCATCCTCAGGTCTGCTGGGAAGTTTTCTCTGCTGGGCCGGATGTTGTCTCTGGAGCGGGAGCAGGGGAATGGATGGAGTAATCGGTAATATGCAGCAACCCCTGCACAGTCTCTGTCGTTACTGATGTTTCTGAGCTTTTTCCGAGCTTTCCTAAAGGCGACACTGTGCTGCAGTTCCCGTTTTACAAGGGGAAAAAGCGTTCCAGCCAAAAGCCTCCAGCAGTATTTTAATGAACTCCATTCCTTGGAAAGTTGTGGTGAGCCTTTTCCTGCGCCTTTGCTCTGCGAATGGGCTGCAGCTGCCGTGGCTGAAGCAGGGGAGAGCAAGGACGCAGACCCTGCACTTCAGGTGCCGACCTGGCCCTCTGTTTCCCTCGCAGGCCTGCCTCTCCAGAGGATACTGGCCCTTCGGGACCCCAGCCTGTTGTCCTCATGAAGACCCTGTCACCTAATGATGCAGCCTCTGATTGTGTCCAGGTGGCAGTGAGGCAGCCCTTCTCAACTGGGAGGAAACAGCATGACTTGCTTAGAGAGAGGAAGTGGGGCACCCTGGGGTTCCCTCCCCTGACCTGCTCCCCTACAGATATGGCCGGAAGTGATTTGAAATTCTGATAAGTTCTGTTACATGCAGAATAATAGTCCCCCCTTTGGTCCAGTTAAGAATGAGATGAATTGCCTCTTGCAAAGGCGGTCCAGACCATTAAAATTTGAAGCTGAGTGAATGAAAGACCAAGAGTACAAGGGCCATTGGCTTTCTTTTGTGTGAGTGTTCCTTGGGGAGCAAAGACTGTTTCCAGGACACTAATGATATATTCACCAGTTCTGAGCAGTCCTGGAACAGTAACACAGTGCATTTCCCCTTATGGCTAGGGACTTGAAATTCTCCAAAGCCAGGTTGTTTTTTGTTTTGTTTTGTTTTCAACATTTTTAGAGATGGGGTCCTGCTCTGTTGCCCAGGCTGGAGTGCAGTAGCATCATCATAGTTCACTGCAGCCTCAAACTCTTGGGCTCAAGTGAGCCTCCCTTCTCAGCCTCCTGAGTAGCTGGGACTGCAGGTGCATGCTACTACACCCAGGTAATTTTTCTATTTTTTGTGCAGACAGGGGTCTTACGTTGCCCAGACTGGTCTCAAACTCCTGGCCTCAATCAGTGCTCCCACCTCAGCCTCCCAAAGTGCTGGGATTATAGGCGTGAGCCACCATGTGCAGCCCAAAGCCAGGTGTTTTGAAAGTTTGCTGTCTCTTATCACTTTTAAGACAACCACTTAGTATGCTTTTGTGATTTTTCAGAGATTACAAATTTCAAGATAAAAATTATTTTTTGTTTCATTTTAGATTTAGAATTTGATTCTCCCTTATTTCACTGCCCATAAAATATTTTTCAATTAATTATATGGAAAAATAA